>CM056955.1:3588283-3686745 GCA_029856935.1 Cyclocarya paliurus | reverse complement strand
CCGGTTTAGGAGGGTAACCGGTGCGTAATCGGTTTTGAAAAATGCAAAACCGATCATACCAGTTCGGTCCAAGATTTCGTCCAAAACCGAATCAGACCGGTTACATCCCTACGTGACACACTCCTTACGAGCGCGTGGGAAAGGTGTAACGCCCCAATAGAAGGCCCAAATTACATGGCCTATACTCCAAAATGACTAATCAATGATACAATTGGAGCCCCATTAGAATCTTATAAAGAGTAAGAATTTCTCCTTCCCAGGTAATGTGGGATCCCATACACCACCTACATTTATCCTTATCATACGAGGTATCATAAAATGAGTTTAGAAACGTCTACGTAGTAGAAAATAAGTTCAACCCAGAGTCCCGGACGACGTTTGGTTTTACATAATAAGACCCAACTGGATCGAGACTGTGACCGATTGATTTCGGTCCATGTTTTAGAAAATTGAAAAGTTTCAGTCCGATCTGCAATTCAGGATTTTTTCATCTCAAACTGGACTGGATTAGACCGAATGAAAAAAAAAATTATATATATTATATATATAATAATTATACAATTAACAATATAAAATTTTAAATATGATATTAATACTTTGTTAATATTCTATAAATTAATAATATTTTATATATATCTTCATCTAACCTATCACTATTAACAATATAAAATTTTAAATATATTATTAACACTTGTTAATATTCTATCAATTAACTAATATATAATATCAACTAGTTAATTATATAGTAATTATATAAATTAATAACGTAATTTTCATCTAATTTATTATTATTGACCATATAAAATATTTTTTTATTGAATTTGTCACATAATCCACATTAATAAGTCGCTTAGTTTAATTTAGTATTTAAAAAAAAATTTATTAATTAATTTAAAAATAATAATAATGATAATAATTAGGTCGAACCGATAGCTACAAGTCCGATCCGATCCATATGAGTGTTCGGTCTAGTCTGATCGAAAATGTTCGGTCCATCGCAAGACTGGACCGGTCGATTTGCACCATCTATTAATAACAATAAGAAATAATGATACTATTACACATCTTTTAATGTTTTACTATTTAAATTTAGATTAAAAATTTTAAAATATACTTTCTTGCATAATTAAAAAAACAATTGTAATTATGTAATTTAATTAAAAATAATTTTAATTTTATCAAAATTGGCTCAATTAAATTATATGATTATATTAATTGATTGAATTTATTTTCTTATAAATTATAGAAGAATGTCTTGTTATGATATTTTCAAAGAGCAAAAAAAAAAAAACAAATGAAATGGAGATTATCATAATAATATGAAAAATTATTTTCATCAATCGAAAAACATCTTTACATTTTAAAAAAAATGTATAAATATAGGATGTACGTTATGCATAGTACCAACGAACACAACACATAAAGCACTGGCTTCTTCGGAAGTTTCAAGTACCAACGATAGTATTACCACCACCACCTGCGGAAGATCCACTGAGCAAAAAAGAGGAGCAAGCGCCGAGCAATGCTCTCCCACGCCAACCTCGCGACCATCT
Organism: Cyclocarya paliurus; assembly: GCA_029856935.1. Lineage (NCBI taxonomy): Eukaryota > Viridiplantae > Streptophyta > Magnoliopsida > Fagales > Juglandaceae > Cyclocarya > Cyclocarya paliurus. The sequence goes on along the minus strand of CM056955.1, from coordinate 3,685,192 downwards.
TTCTCTTTCTCGCTTCTCTCATCCTCTCATCCAACCACTTGATCTCCATAGCTCTTGAGTCTGAAGTGGGTATGTTCTCTCTCTCTCTCTCTCTCTACTTTTTTTTTTTTGGTTTTAAGTCTGAGTAAACCATACCATTGCTGTTTTAGTTTATCTTAAAGGTCGCTAATGGGGGGATTTGGTCGTTTTCTTTTGCATTTTTCTGAGATTTGAAGGAATGGTTTCCTTCAATGGTCTGCGTCAACTCATAACATCAGGAACAAAAACATAGACCTTTGTTTTATAATATGTATTTTGTTTGATCGAATCACATTTTAGAGAAATGTCATTCTACTGATAATGGATAATAAACACATTAACGCGTGCAAGACAACTTTATGCTCATCCTTCCCTCTCTCTCTCTCTCTGTTCTTCAGTAACTGTAATTTAGATTTTTTCTTTTCATTCGAAATCGATCCTTCCTTAAAATCAAATTATGAGAATACAAATTAATCAACTCTCGTGGAGTAAACTAAAAGTTATGCTTATTCAGATGAATGCTGAGATCTCGTTTTGAAGATTCCTTTAATTCTGTTTTTAAACCAATGCCAGCTGTTATTTATTTAATTAATATAAACTTAACGCTTAACTATGAACAGCAGCTACGAAATCCACATGCTGTCGCCCAGAAAAAAACAAACAATTTATTGTAGAACTCATTAAGCCATTCATATCAGATGTAAATTAATGTATAAAAATATAAAAGTTCGATTTGTTTATGTAGTGATTACCGCTATAGCTGTCCTTTTGTCGGATGCTTAAAACAGTTATTTCACCATGATGTAGTATTAGGTTACCAAAAAAATTAAAAAGTCCTCGCAACGGTTAATGCCAGCACTTGGGTTTGAAAAGAGTCAAACTTTTCATGTGTCGATGTTTTTCACTTGTCCTTTTGTCGGATCGTATGGTCATCTCTCTCTTTCTCTCTCTCTCTCTCTCAAACCTATTTATTTCAATTTATTTGCTAGATTTTTGTTATAAGTATTTCTTTGCACGAATTTTGTCTTGATAACGCTTTCTCTCTTGATAGAATTGGTGAATTTTGACTTGGGATGATCATATTCATGGGATCACATGGAAAAGTAATGTCACATTATGCCATTGTGTCTCACCTGGTACATTAGTAATGATTATGAATCCACCATACTTCTAATACCCTTGCAAATGATCTGTTAGCGACTTGTTCATTCTTGCTAATGGTGCTTAGGATATGAAAATGGCATTGCTTTTCATCTATATCTCATTTCTAGGGGAAACGCATCACATTGGAAAGAGTAGTGTATTGCAAATCTGATTTTGCACATCTTTGCCCTCAATATTTTTTTCCTTTTTTTTTTTTTTTTTTTTATGGTTTTCGTGGCAGATGATGAGAGTCCATTTACTTACACCGAGGGAACTGGTAAAGGGCCAAACAATTGGAGCCAAATCGATCCACATTGGAAAGCTTGTGGTCATGGGAAAATGCAGTCTCCTATTGATCTTTTGGACAGAAGGGTGCAAGTTTTTCCTGCTCTGGGAAAATTAAAAAGGGATTACAAAGCAGCTCCTGCTGTTGCGAGGAACAGGGGACACGACATTACAGTAAGATGCCATTGACTCTATGCTTCGTTATTCTTTCCCATAGCCATGTTTCAATATCAATTCAGTTAATATTTGAAACTTCAATCCCATGAATGCATGAGTGGCATGGCCACCAGCCCAGACTGTCCAATCCAGACAAGTTTAATTATTTGATTATCAACCCATACCAGGTTTAGTTAGTTCCTATACATGATCCGTCTAAGCTATGACTCCTTAATATATATATATATATATATATATATATATATATCTGATGGTGACATGTACATCTATATGCTGACATCAATTGGTTTGATTTATAATTCAAAATTTATGTTTCGCCAGGTGGAATGGAAAGGGGATGCAGGAGAAATTAACATAAATGGGACTAACTACAAGCTGCAACAGTGTCATTGGCATTCACCCTCTGAGCATACATTCAATGGATCAAGGTCTTTTGTTTGCCTTTTATTTTTTACAGTTTTCCGTCTGTACGTCTACCATACTAATTAATTTATGAACAAACCCACAACATTCTTTTTTTTCCCCTACAAAAATGTAATGTCTGTTCACAAATATTTTCTGCAAATTCCATTTTCAGGTATGAATTGGAGCTCCACATAGTTCATTTAAGCTCCAATGGAGAGATAGCTGTTGTCGGAATTGTTTATAAATATGGCCACCCTGATCCCTTCCTTTCAGAGGTAACTAGACGGATTTTATCTTCAATTTGCTTGCACACATCCATAATGAAGACATTGTAGAGTGCATGTACGTGCTATTGACAGAAGTACCAACTTCTTAGGCACATAATATCGCCAAATAGGCTGCCTCCATGCCACTCCGGAACCATTCCAGTGGCAAACCTCCATTCCTCTCCCTTTTATCTCTCTTTTTCTCAGGAAAAAAAATGCAAACACCCATTAAAGGACGGACCTGGAGGATGGAAGCCTGGAAGCCATATATAGACATGGAAATCTTCAATATAAACTGACATAATTCGAAGCCGTATGCTTTGCATCAATAATTTGTAAATTTTGGGGTATTACACCACAAGGATCTCTTTATGCATTCAATCGAAATGATTTGGAATGTACAAGTAATAACATATGTGATTATTTTTTAACTGTTTCCCCATCCCACCCCCTTTCTTTTTGACAGCTGTTCCACCACATAAAATCAGTAGGGGAAGAAGAGAAAGATTTGGGGATTGTTAACCCAGGACTAATTAAATTTGGGAGCAGAAAGTATTACAGATACATTGGTTCTCTTACAGTTCCTCCATGCACTGAGGGCGTCATATGGACCATGGTCAAGAAGGTCCTTTGCCAAACTCAATTGGTTATTGAAATGTTACACTTCACAATGCCATGCACTTTTACCAACATGTGACTTCTTTTGTATAGGTGAGGACAGTTTCAAGGGAGCAAGTGGCTGCTTTAAGGGAAGCTGTTCATGATGTAAGTTTATAAATAGAGTAATACTGCATACAGTCACGACTGTATGTTCCCTGATGCTGAAAATTGACTGATGGTTTGTTCCTTTCACAATTCATAGGGTTTTGAGGCAAATGCAAGGCCGACTCAACAATCAGATTCAATAGCAGTTGAGTTTTACACTCCAAGAGAGAATGGAGTTTCTACTTAGGTGCCAGTAACCCGATGGACATCAACATGTACTGGAGCAGAAGAGTTGTATAATTTCATGTTTTGGTCAGCTATCGATCTTTTTGTGTTTTAGTGATTAATTTCATTACTACTGTATTCCCATGTATCCCGGAACTGTCTTGAGTTACCTAAAGGGAAGCAAAAACAGATCAATAAACATTGCCTTTTTACCTAAAGACTGATAGCATCGTTCGTTATCGAATAGCCGAATGGGAAAGAGCTATGCATTGAAAAATCTGTCAGCAAATGATAGTCATAACAACTCTTATACAAGACTTTTACCAATGTACCGAAAGATATAGAGCTTTTACTAAAGCTGGAAATTTAAAGCAAATATCAGTTGCAGTGAAACACACTAAAGACCCTGGTCATTACATCAAACCAATCCAAAAACCATTAACATCCTATGCAATCAGGAAGGGCAGAACAGTCAACATGAAGGCCTCATAAGTGAAACTTGCTGAACCAGAGTATGCTTTGTCTTTCTCCTTGAATTTCTCAGTTAGTCCCTACAAGATGCATGATTAACAGCCTTAAAAACCAAATGTTGAAAAAGTAAAATGTCCGGGTTCATGACCAGAAAGGAAACATCTCTTGGTCAACCATTTGCCATTCCACATTCAATAAACTATCAAAACAGTTTAATTTCTGCAATTGCCAGTAATCTTGGATTCAAAAATTTAAGAAACGCATAATTCAAACATGACAGTTGTGCAACAATATTAAAAAAATGAAAAGATTTCTTCTTTAGTTTGGTTGTGAAATCATACTGGGAAGGAAAGTTGCTAGAATTCTGCAATTGGGTGTGATTCTCAACACTTAAACACAACTCAAAAAGGTCAGTGGTGTTGAAAAAAGAAAATGCCTTCTCCGGCTAGTGTTAAAACCAGTTACAATGGGGCCCTGCTAGACCCAATGTAATTAGTGCATTGGGAATGCAAGGGTAGAGACAACATTTCAATCATGGTAGTTATGATATTAATTACAAGACATGAGCTCACCTTAACTGTTAGACAGCACCTGCATTGCAAATTCAGAAAAAAGGGGAAGAAAATTCAGTTGATAATAAACAAAGAATATTCAAATTTGCAACTTACATATATATATATATATATATATATAAGTAAAAGAGTATCAGATACTCCAATCAACCAACAAAAGATCGAAACAGTAAACAAAACATACTCGATGAAATTATCATATTCAATGGCCTTGCTTTTGCCTCCAGTTTTATCGAACTTAGACACAAGAAGATCCAAAACCAGCGGTGAGACAGCAAATCCCAGACTCTGAAGTGCCTCTCGCAACTCATTAGAATCAATCTTGCCACTCCTGTCCCTATCAAATCTCTCAAAAATGTCCTGAAGCAATTGAATAGAGTAGAAGATGACTAATCAAATATAGATTTGAAGAGAAAGATGTATTGTCTGTCTATTATAATTTAAAACTTTCCTACTTACCCTCCAACTCTGAAGACTGTAAAACACTGCAGTGAACTCCTTAGGTCCTACAGTAAAATCAGGTTTAGGGAAAAAAAATTAAAAGTCAATAAACCTTGGATGGAGTAGAACCACTAGATTCAAAATAAGCTAAGCGCTTGAGTAAGTTGGCATTTCAATGCAAAAGTGACCTTATACGTATGTATCAGTTTTCAAGTGATCAAAATATCCATATATGTAAATCAATTATTACAACTCTTGAACAAAAGAGGTGGCCCTATATGGGTTATATCTCCAGTTATAATTGGTAAAAGTACGGGATGCTGAAATCGTTACAAACTAACATGAATAACCTAGAAACTGCAAATTATAACCTTTGCCAAAAAAGTACAAAAGAATTATTTTTTTATTACTTCCATTTTTTTTTTTTTTTGATGTCCGGAACCTCTCCAAGACAGGGCCTTCGGATCCGAAGGCCTCACTCCTACATAGTAAACCTCAGTCCCGTGCACTGCACTCTCAAAAAATTTTCTCTATGAAACTGGTTAAATTGCTGACTTTTCACCAACCACTCCCAATATATAACTTCAATCATAGCATATTCATCTTCAGGCGGTAACCCTGTTCAGTGTAATCCTATACAATTCTTGGGATGTATTTTACTATTTTGTAGTTTGTACAAATTTTGACCATCACTACCATGGTTGGCCTTGGCCATATTTTATGAGACATGTAAAATATATTTAGTAAGAAATTCAAGAGCCTACACAAGAGTCCATTTTGGTCCTACAGGTCGCAAACGGTCCGCCGTATGAGCTAATATATACTTGAGTGAAAAAAAATTAAATTAAAACAACCGATTATTTAAAGCTTTTCTATTGTTTATTTACGAAAATTTCTCGTTAACTAATTTTATTGAAATTTTATAAAAAATAAATAAGCAGCTAAAAACAAAACGCATGCAATCAACCACTGGGCCCGCGAATTTAATTGGGCCCATCCGAGTAAATACACCGGTGGCTGTCACACAGTTATTGGCCCATCCCAAAAAACCACTCCAAGGACACAAAATATCAGAGGCCAGATTCATAATCTTTTAAGAAAAATCGAAACGAAGTGAGGGTATTATGGGTATTTCGTTGCGTTCTTTTCGTATCTGTGACGCAATCCTCTACATACCACGAGTCAAAACACCAAGCACTCTGGGCAACCAGAACGGAAGTCGTTACCGTAAATCGGAGGACGCCCAACTCACCCGGCGCAATTTTTCACAGCACGCCAGGATTTCCCATTCCTCGACGCAATTCGGAACATTCAGATGTTTCTTTACCGAGCAGGACTTACTTCACCGAGAGAGTAAAACCAGAGTTCTCGATCCCTTACGATTGCTAACTTTACACTACCATACATGAGAGACAGAAAATCTGACCGATTTTCCTGGCGTTGGAATTGGTGAAGAGGTACATGAGAAGATGGACGGTCCTCAAACTGAAGCTCTGATTGTAGGAAGACAGCGCCCTCTGCAACTCCTTATCGTCGATAATCCCGCTGCCATCTTGGTCAGCAATCCGGAAGCAAGCGACTACGTTGGGATCGGTGCCGGGCGGGAAGTTGGAGGGCACCAGTGACCCGAGCGGGCTGGAATAGTTCTGCGCCGATGGGGGATATCCAGAGGCGGCGGAGGAAGCTTGTTCCTTGGGGGGCTTGTAGTCGTAGGGCGAGGCCGGGGGGGCGGCTCCGTAGGGTTGGGCCACGGGGGCGTAGGGGGACTGGCCTTGTGGCTGTGGTTGGTGTTGCGGTGGAGGTGCCCCGTAGGGGGAGGAGCCATAGGGTTGGCTTGCAGGCGGCGCGCCATAGGGGGTGGCGTAGCCCTGTGGTGGGGGTGTCCCGTAGGGGGAGGAGCCATGGGGTTGGCTTCCAGGCGGCGCGCCGTAGCCGTAGCCGGGAGGATGGTTTGGGTGTCCTGACATTTTTCTGTAGAGAGCTGAGGGGTGCGACTTGCGAGACAGGTTGGTATTGAATCTGATGAACGAGTAATGCGACTTCGGGCTCCCAGCAAGATGTCATTACGAAATTGCCATCTTTTTGTTTTGACTTGGTCCATATTTCGTCCTGATTTATTTTCAGGGAAATGATAAAATAACTACTCATTTTCAATTTTTTAATAAAATATTAATTTTGATTTGACGTGTTTAAATTATTATTTTTAAATATTTTATTGATAAGTTCTAATTAAGGCCCGGTTTACTTTTGGGATGAGATCGAAAACTTTGAAAACTGTACGATGGAAAAATATCTGAAAACAAATCAAGTTTATCACATACTCTGTCCATTTATTATTGTTTATAAAATCTATTATATCAGAAAAAAAGTTGAAAAAGTACTGGTTCCTATTCTGTACGGATAAAGATAAAGCAAATCTTACTTTTGAGTATTTGTTGTTAGTGTACTGTTAGAAACAACAAATGCTTAGAAAAACATCGGAAAAAGTAACTCATTTCTTGTTACTGTTTATACACGGTTTTTAACCATTTTAAAAATATTATATTATAAAAAATTAATATAATGGGTTGGTTAAGTGGGTCCCACTATTATTAAAAAAACATAATTAATTAATAAAGGATTCAGAAAAAAAAACAAAAAAAAAAGAACAAAACGGAGCCCAGAAATCCAAAATGTTAGGAAGAAATTTTTTACTGTTCGTGTACGGACTTCAGATATTTTAGCATAGATGCAGTATAAAATTATTTATATAAACTGTTGTGGGTCCTACAATCATAAATATTTTATAAAAAAATCAAACTAATCTCATCTCATCTCTATATTATTCATCTTATTTCAAAAAATTTCATCTCATCTCATCTCATATCTAAAAACAAACGAGGCCTAAATTGTAAGGCTATTATCTCCCTATTTTCTAATGCATTAATACCCACTTCTCCATTCACATGTAATATTTTTCATTGATTATTAATTTTGTTCAAAAACAATTACCCTAAATACAATAGAAGTGAAATAAACATGTAATATGTAATATTTTTATTATATATATATATAGTTCTTTTATATACACAGTTACTTTTGTTATATTTATTGTACATTTCATTAATATTATTGGTTAAAATAATTATTTTATATTAAAAAGATAATGTAATCAATCACATCAGTAAAAATATATAAAAAATACACATAAATGACTATACATAAAATTTTTGATATATATATATATATATATATATTTATGTCTTTTTTTTTATGAAATTTACAAGTCTTTTTAACTGATACACCAAAAATATTGTTGATGGAAATGTATGTCACATCAGTACGGGAAAATAAAAGGTAAAATAAAGTTGCAAATATAACATGACTTTCAATTACGAGGTTAAATTTGAGAAGTAATAAAAATATTTTTTTAGACGATGACTCGTATTAATAAGTTAATAATTTTAAATTATCTTGACCAAAAACTGACAATAAAATTATATAAGACTCGTGTTACTACGAGTCTCCAAATCAATTTGAATATGTAATTGATTAGGGTACTAAGTCACATGGTAAAGGTTGATGTGCTTTAAAAGCACAAACAAACCTCTGTGGTAATTGAGGAAGTGCTACAAATATTACTTCATCCATATTTTTGTAAATATCAATGTAAATAGGTTAAAATATGTATTTAAATATATAAAATAGATTAAAATAGATTTAACTTTTTTTATAAAAAATTAATAAATCTCACCAGTAATTGATTTGAGATGGGTTGAGACCACTCAACCAACCAAATACAACATTAATCTCCATTTATCATACTCTCTTTTTTTAGACACCATTATTTAAATAAAATTTTAAACTAAAATGTGTACCAAAACATCTTATTTTCAAACCAGCTAAATTTTAACATTTTTTCTATCTGGAGGTTGATAAAAACATTAAGCAGAAACTCCATTTTACGAGGGATTTTAAAAAATAAAAATATTTTAATTAGAAAAAAATTATATAAAAACATATCTAAGATATCATGTCAAGTAATAATAATTTGTGGGATTATTGTTACAGGATCTCTTTATAATTGTAATCATTTTCTTTTTCAATTCCAATACAGTTTTCCTTATGAGCGTGGCATAATCATGTTTTTTATATTATTTTCCGAAAAACTTATCACGAGTTAATTTGGTCTTTGCTAAAAAGTTCACATATTTTCTATATTTTTATAAACACAAGAGTATCTCAACAATTTTAGCAAATGTCTCTAAAAACCTATTAAGTAAGTAAATTATGTACATAATTCCAAGTGCATATTAAAATCCTCATTTCATCGATGTGGGAAAGATAAATGGATATATAAGAAAAGTCAATTAATATTGGTAATGATATTCCGATTTGTCATTACTCGTTTTAAATGACAGCAGAAGCTCCCATGTTGGTTTGTCGGAGACTCGGAGTTGGCAAATAATAAATAATAATACTATTTTATCCTTTTATTTTAATTCTTTACTTTGACTGTATATATATTTTATTTTTATTTTTTTTAATTTTTTTACTTACTGATTAAAAAAATAATTATTAGTCTATTAATTTTTTTTAATGTTTACAAATATTAAAAAAATATAATAAAATAAAATAAAATATATAAATTTTACCTCGGCATACCCAACGATTACTGTTGGACAGCATTCTCACATTACTCAATAGGCATCCTAGCATTACTCAATAATAAACTAGCAGTTATATTTTGACTCGAAGTGCTGAGTTGGTGAGATAGTTTAGAAGAGAACTCAACATCATTAACCTTTAGAATGATGCACGGGTGAGTTTTATAAGCCTTGCTATGTATAAGTCATTTTTGCGTATTATTTTTATACTTTATTAATCTAATTGACTATATTAATTTTTTAATACATAAAAAATACTACATATAAAATTTTTAGAGTTTTATATGCAGCTTGTATCAAGTGAGAATTTATTTAAAATATAATATATCAATTTATTTAAACATTAACTTATATGAATGATAATCACAAAATATAACATAAAAAATGAGTAATATTAGATGCAGTCTTAATACGTGTAAATCTCACATGCTCCCTTAAAAAAAAGTAGAGTTTATCGTTAAAAAAATATTTTTTTTATGTGAGTTTTATATTTATCTATTTTTTTCAAATGAAAAATGATATTTGCAGTCATGAAATGCGCAAGTGCCACACAATCATTTGAAAAAAAATAAGTAAATATAAGACTCACATAAAAAATTATTTTTTAATAATAGATTCAACTCTTTTCTAAAAGAGTGTACGGTATTTGCACAATCCATGACTGTATCTAGAATAACTTTTTTTTAATTAAGTGCGCGGAATTTACATATTTTGAGACTACAAATATAATTTCTCAAAAAATAATATTTCTTTAACGCTATATCTCTCACTATTTTAATGCTATGATTAAATTAAATTATTCGCATTTAATCTCTTTATTCTAAAAATGGTTTGAAAATATAATTAAAAAGGTAACAATTTGTTGGGGTGTAATCTACAATTGTAAATTGAACATACATATTGGGTAGAATGACTCCCACATCTCCTTGCTAAAACACGCAAAGCTTCATCCCATCACAGGGACTGTCACTAGCTCACAAGTTCACAACCCATCTCTTTCGGTAGCTCTCCTCCTAACCACAAGGCCTAAAAAATTTGGATCCAACCAAGATTCTTGCTCATATTTTTTTAAAATATTTTTTTGATTTACTTCTTTTTGTACTGCATTTGTCAAAAGGGTAATGGTGGCTGCAAATCAAAAGTAGATAAATTCCGCGTAGATTCTTTGTAAAAAAAGTTAGTCCTACCAAAAAATCATATTTTTTTTTTTACATTTTTTTAAGGTGGAATTTATTTTTTTATAAAAATTTGTGTGTGACTTATTTATTTAAGACTTGTACAAATAATTTATTTTGTCTAAATGTTGAGTTTATTCCCTTCCTTTTTATTATTTAATAGAGTTATTATTTGAGGGAAAAATGAGTTATTTTACTTATCATTTTTATATTCTATACAAGTTAAGAGAAAAAAAAATAAAAAATAAAAAAAATTGTGTAAGATGGTGAATACAATTTTTTTAAAACAAAATACTCCTTAAAAAAAAAAAAAAAAAGAGTCCAAACTCGGAAGGCTTCATCCCGAACCAGCATCAGGATGTATGGGCTCCTCTCAATTACCGTTACTTCCAGTCTCCAGGCACCACCGAAAATTCCTTGCTCGACCTTTCTCCTATCTCTCTCTCTTTCTGTGGCCAACAAAATGAGTTAAAAAGTTATTTATTTATAGATATAAATAAAAATAAAAAGAAGCCTCGAAGGAGCGCATGTTAACAAATGTCGCCGAATAGGTGTACGTTAGCAGCTCCCTATGATTCCTACACCGTCCGTGAGACTGACTATGATCACTCTCTCTTTCTCTCTCCTCCTCACCTTATCCTACGCACCCCCCATTCCGTTCCCTTTCCCTTTCGGGACTGCTCTAGGGTTAGGGCTTATTATTCTTCCCCTCTCTTTAGCGACCCAATTCTCCATGCTCTTCGGCGAGCTAGGGCTTCGTCTCCCTGGGTTAGCTTCGGAGACTTTTCGCGCCAAAGCACATGGACCACAGGAGGCAATCCAGGGACTCTCTCTCGTACTCCAATCTCTTCAATCTTGAGGTTTGTCGTATTGGTTTTGCTATTTGCAAATGGGTTCTGTTTTTCTGAAGTTACTGCCTCTTCTGTTCTTGTTTAACTTGGTTATTTGTAGAGAATTTAGGTTCGTTTTTTATTCAATTTTGCATTATTAGAGATTTTATGTTGTGTCTCGTTGCTAAAATTGTTATCTGGATATGTAAGTTTATATATTTTTTTCCATGCTTTTTCTTTTTAAATCTTATTGTTGGGTGGTATTGTAGTCCTTGACGAACTTTCAACTTCCACAAGAAGATGATGATTTTGATTATTATGGGAATAGTAGTCAGGATGAGAGTAGAGGTAGCCAAGGTAGGCTTCGTTCTTAATTCTTTGACTTGAAATCACAATGATCATCTGGATTTATGCGTAATTGGTAGAAGTCATTTGAGATGGGAAGATGTGACCTTATGTATGCATGAATGCATTGTGTTTTTTTGTTTGTTATACAAACAGGTGGAATGATTATGAAACGCGGAAATGGGACTTTGCGTGAAAGGGAACAGAGTTTGTTAAAGAAAAGGAAGCATTTGGAAAATAGTGAAGACGAGGACGATGACAGTTATTACGGGACAAAAATTACAGAGGATAGGTATCGATCAATGCTCGGAGAACATATTCAAAAGTATAAGAGGAGGTTGAAGGATTCTTCAGCAAGTCCAGCACCAACCAAGGTGGGAACCCCGGTTCCAAGGAGTAATCTGGGTTTAAAAACTAGGAAACTGGAGAATGAGCTGCGAGGAGTATTCAATGAAGTGGAAACCATGTCGGACTGGCTCAATGATATTAATCGTCAAAAACAAGGGAACAATCGTGAACCAAATTTTGCACCACTCAGTGGCACCGAAAGGTTAATCATCTCCTCTGGTTTTCTTATGAGTTTTGTGTTCACTATCTTTTGTCTTCTTTTTGGAAACATCCTCTACCCTTTACTTTGAATGATATATTTTCATTTATGTACCCTTAGCAGAACAACATATGAACCGGCCTTTTTAGATGTTGGGGATGGTATCACCTATAAGATTCCTCCAACTTATGATAAGTCAGCACCATCTCTGAACTTGCCAAGCTTCTCAGATATCCAGGTGGATGAGTTTTACTTAAAGGGTACATTGGACTTGGGGTCCTTAGCTGCAATGATGGCCAATAATAAAAGGCTTGGTCCTAGAAACCGGGTGGGAATGGGGGAGCTGCAGCCCCAGTACGAATCACTTCATGCAAGATTGAAGGCTCTGTCAGCTTCAAAATCATCCCAGAAGTTCAGTCTCAAAGTGTCTGATATTGGGTTGCATTCCTCCATCCCAGAGGGGGCAGCTGGAAACATAAAGCGATCCATTTTGTCTGAGGGTGGTGTTTTGCAGGTTTTCTACGTGAAAGTTTTGGAGAAAGGAGACACATATGAGGTTTGTATATTACTTTCTGTTTTTTATGAAATGTTTTGTTTTTTTATTCTGAGGAGGGGGTAGTGTAGTTCTCATATTTTCTATGTGGGGCTGGGGATGTAATTTTTTCATTCAGCTTTGGTTCTTTTGTGCTGCAGATAATTGAACGGTCTCTACCTAAGAAACCAAAGGTAAAGAAAGGCCCCTCTGTGATTGAGGAGGAAGAAAAGGAGAAGATTGGAAAAGTTTGGGTAAACATTGTAAGAAGAGACATGCCAAAGCATCATAGGATTTTTTCAGCTTTTCACCGAAAGCGACTAATTGATGCCAAGAGGTTCTCGGAAAACTGTCAAAGAGAGGCAAGTGTTATGCTATTTGGTGCATTCTTTCCAAGATTTATTTTCGGTTAGCATGTAGGATGTGGTTATCTGTTCTGCGAACTTTAGGATTGGTTGATTTCAGCCGTTGTTGTTTTATATCCTGAAGCTGTTGTGCCTGCTGTTTCTTTTACCAGGTGAAAATGAAGGTGAGTAGATCACTTAAATTGATGAGAGGTGCTGCAATTCGCACAAGGAAATTAGCTAGAGATATGCTGCTGTATTGGAAGCGAGTAGATAAAGAGATGGTATATTTCCTTTCCCCTATCAATTTTATTCAAGTAGCTGGACTATACAAGCTACAACCTGTCAGAGGAGTAATTTTATCTGCTATTTATGTGAGGCAGAATGTAGCATTACCATGCATCCACGGGTGTGTGTGCACACACATTCTCTCTCTTCTTTTACCTCCACTTCATTAGTTCCATGTATAATTATGTTGACTGTTATAACTTTTATCCATGCATTAACCTACAATTGCATGCTTGTTCCTGAGGGGCTCAAGTTCTTTTCATTAAGTTTTTTCAAATTCATGTGATTTTAAGAGCTTAAATAACTTCTCATATTCACTAACATTGTGAGCAGGCAGAAGTTAGGAAAAGAGAGGAGAGAGAAGCCGCTGAAGCTTTGAGACGTGAGCAGGAGCTTCGAGAAGCAAAGAGACAACAGCAAAGGCTCAATTTTCTTATACAGCAAACTGAGCTTTACAGTCATTTTATGCAAAATAAGTCAAATTCACAGCCCTCTGAAGCTTTGCCTTTGGGTGACGAAACACTAAATGACCAAGAAGTGCTTCCGAGCACTTTGGATGCTGAGCCTGATGAGGAGGAAGAAGATCCTGAGGAGGTTGAGTTGAAGAAGGAGGCTCTGAGAGCTGCTCAAGATGCAGTTTCGAAGCAGAAAAAGTTAACAAGTGCATTCGATAGTGAATGTTTGATGCTGCGACATGCTGCTGAATCTGAGGCCCATCCACCTGAGGTCACAGGAGCTAGTAACATAGATCTACATAACCCGTATGTTATTCCCTTCTATTCTCTTCTCCATCTTATTAGTCATTTAGGGACAAACCATTTTTTGCAATAATCAAAATTTCTATGATTTATATATGCAGTTCCACCATGCCTGTAACATCAACAGTTCAGACACCCCGGATGTTTAAAGGCTTCCTTAAAGAATATCAACTAAAAGGTCTTCAGTGGCTGGTTAATTGTTACGAGCAGGTTGTGAGACAATCCCTAGATTAAAAATTTAATTCTCTGTCCCTCTCAGTTTTTTGCTTGGTTGTTTATGTATGTGGTATCTTGTCACTTGGAAAGATTGTTAATTATGATTATCATGTTGTAAACAAGATTGCATTTCTTTTTCCTTCTCTTCTTTCAGGGTTTAAATGGCATACTTGCTGATGAGATGGGACTTGGAAAGACCATTCAGGCCATGGCATTTTTGGGTCATTTGGCTGAGGTAAGTATTCAGCTTGGTATTTTATAGTTATAGATTCTCTCTAGAATAACTTTGGTTACTTTTACCATTCAGGAGAAAAATATATGGGGGCCTTTTTTGGTTGTTGCACCTGCTTCTGTATTGAACAACTGGAATGACGAGGTTAATCGTTTCTGCCCTGACTTGAAAACTCTTCCATATTGGGGTGGACTTCAAGATCGAACCATACTTAGGAAAAAAATCAAACCCAAGGATCTGTACCGCAGGTAGCTTTCTTTTCCAGATCTTCTCTTTGACTTTGGCTAGAACAAAAATCGATAATGTACTGTTTTTTTGATGCATCATAATTTTATTAATTTCCATACTTGCGTGGAGAGACTTGTTAAAAATGAACTTGGAGACAGACACTGGTTTCTTTGTTGCTGACATGAGTAAGCTTGTAAAGAAATTTGCTAATATGCTGCTACCTGGGCATTGATACCTGAAACGGTGTCCATATTCCTATGAGTTGCTATGTCTGATATATTTGAAAAATTCAAGATTCTGAAACTAAGGGCTCGTTTGGATAGTGAGATGAGATGAGATGAGATGGTTTTGGATGAGTTGAATAAAAAATTATTAGAATATTATTTTTTAATATTGTTATTGTTTTTATTGTTATTGTTTTGGAATTTGAAAAAGTTGAATTGTTTATTATATTTTGTACGGGAATTTGGGAAAGTTGTAATGATATGATGAGATGAGATAGGTTGAGAGTGTTTTTGTATACAAACGGGGCCTAAGAGTCTTCCTTCTAAAGTATCTGCCTTTTCAACTGTTTCAGTTGGATTGTGGACAACTGATGAAGAAAGTATTTGAGCACATTATTAAACAACTAATGGCTGCTCATATTTTGAGTATACATCCTGCCATCTCCAAAAGTAGCACTATTGTGTTAGAGACGGATGGATAATAGTAGCATTAATATTTTGTTTACCGATAAAAAAAGAGGGTATTTAAACTCTTCTTTTTGTATTGAGTCAGCTCTTAATGCTCCTTATTTGAAGATCCAAGCATTCACAGACATATCTTGCCTTCTCTATTTGTGGAAACATTGATTACCTTAGCAATGTCAATAAAGTGCCTTATTGTCTTTTTTAAAGTGAGCTTCTTTTTCTTGCCAGGGAAGCTGGATTTCACATTCTCATCACCAGCTACCAGCTTCTAGTGTCTGATGAGAAGTACTTTCGGCGTGTGAAATGGCAATACATGGTGTTAGATGAAGCCCAGGCAATCAAAAGTTCTAACAGGTTCTAACTTAATCTTTCTTGTCACAGTGGCTTGAGTTTATGAGATGTTTTTATTAGTTTTTTGCTTGCTTAGTTTGCTTGTTTGCCCTTTTTGGTGGTGGTATTAGTACTAGTGTCATTATCACCATGATCGTGATCATTGTTATTGTTATTGTTGTTCTTCTCATTATGATTCATAGAATTGCTTGTAATATTCAACAGAATAAATTATAATCTCATCATTACTGACTATATATTTGATTTGGCAGTATAAGATGGAAGACACTGCTCAGTTTCAATTGTCGGAACCGCTTGCTGCTGACAGGTACTCCTATCCAGAACAATATGGCAGAGTTGTGGGCCCTTTTACATTTCATTATGCCAACCTTATTTGACAGTCATGAGCAATTCAATGAGTGGTTTTCAAAAGGGTAAGTACTTTTTATTCAGGCTGTTCATCATTTTAAATTTATCCTGCAAACAGCAGACTTCGAATGTTTTCCTAGTAATGATTTCTTGTTACAATTATCAGAATTGAGAGTCATGCTGAGCATGGGGGTACTTTAAATGAGCACCAGCTTAACAGATTGGTGAGTTTTCATTTTTCAGTAATTTCCATGTGAGAAAATTCATTAAAGTTTTCTATCTTCCTATTGCGATAGACCATCCTTAATGTATGTATTCTATTTAAAGTAACTACTATAGTTCTCAGATTTTTTTTATCCTGATCTCTGCTGCCTTCACTTTTCACCCTTAATATGAAAATAATTTTTTTAACGATCTTAATAGATCTTTCTGAATAAATAGATCTTTCTGAATAATGTTTGGTTTAATTTTCTGCTGACAGCATTCGATTTTAAAGCCATTTATGCTACGACGAGTTAAAACAGATGTGGTTTCTGAGCTGACCAGTAAAACTGAGGTTACAGTGCATTGCAAGTTGAGTTCTCGACAGCAAGCTTTTTATCAGGCTATTAAGAACAAGATATCTCTTGCTGAGTTGTTTGACAGCAATCGTGGGCATCTTAATGAGAAGAAAATTCTCAATCTAATGAATATTGTTATTCAGCTGAGAAAGGTATTTTATCAACTCTATTAGTCTTTCTTTTTGTTCTATTTCTTCATTTTAAAAGTATAATTTTGATATTTAGTGTGTCACAAAACGTGGATCTTTGTGAATTTGTCAATTTTGTGTCTATAATATGAAATGTCTTATGTTTTTTCTTGTTGTCCATAACATCTGATTAATTTGTGGAATGTTAGGTGTGTAATCATCCAGAGTTGTTCGAGAGGAATGAGGGAAGCACATACCTCCACTTTGGGGAGATCCCAAATTCTCTTCTGCCCCCTCCCTTTGGGGAGTTGGAGGAGATACATTATGCAGGAAGTCACAATCCTATAACCTATAGGGTACTTTCTTAAAGCTTTTTCTGCCCCCTTAATTTAAAATTTTCTTTGTATGCGTATTATTGAAAATATAAGCTCGAGTGTCATGATTAATGCCTCCCTAGATAATAAATTGTTTAGGGTCTCTAGTGGTTTTTAATTGGAAAGTCGCCATTCTTGAGTGCCCATCTTTACCCTAACTCTACCATTTCTATGTGTGTGCATGTGTGCATAGATGCTTGAATTTTAATGTTATGTTTCTTTATGAATAGTGTAAATATGACCCTTAGTGGTTGGCTCAAGTGGTAAAGGCCTTGGTCTTGGTGGTATGCTCCCTCTAGGTCTAAAATTTGAATCCTCTTGGGTGCAAACAATTTCTAGGGGCCATCGGACTAGGGGAACTTCCCCTTGAATTACCAGTGTGCACTTACAGGAAACTCCTTTTTGAGAGCCTGTGCACCCTGGGATTAGTCAGGACTTTGTTCTTGAACACCCGGTGTCAATAAAAAAAAAAGACTAGGGGTTTACCAAATTAGTTTGTGGATTATGCTTGCATTGTTTTGGTAGTACTACTAGTGGGCCAGTGGCTGGTTTAATATCACAAAGAACCATAATAGCATACCACAGAGGTTTATGTCTCACCAAGTTGTATGCCTTGTTGGCTTTTGTGCTCATATTGCCTACTGTGTTTGGTTGTCCCAATCACTGAAACCTAGAATATTTAGGGGTTGTTTATAAGATGGGATGGTTTCATCCCATCCCATCACATCCCATCTCTTTTCCTTCCCAAACATCATTCATATACAAATATTTTTCAATTTTAAATTTTCAACTTTTTCATCTAATCATTACCTAATTATTACAATTTTCCTAAACTTCCAAACAAAAAACAATTCAACTATTTCAAATCCAAAAAAAAAAATAATAATAAAAAAAATATTCTAATAATATTTTAAATTTATAATATTTTTATTCAACATTTTCTCTCTCATTTCCAAAATCCCATAAATCATAACTCAAACCATTTCACTACTATTCACAAACTATTTCACTACTGTTGCAGGTAAATATTCCAGGCTTGTGCGATTTTTGGCATTGACAACTACTATTCACATATTTCTCATCTCATCTCATTCCCCACGCATCCCCTTAGTCTATATGCTACTTTTGATTTTTAAATGAGTTAACCAGCCAAAGCCTTTGTAGCCTGTACTAAAATCTTTAGAGTTACTTCACCAAAAAAAAGGCATTAGCTGGATGTGCTCTGATTGTTATTGGCGGTTTAGCACAGATGGGGGAAACTGAGTGGAGTTGGTAGGGATGAGCCCGATTTTCAGTCTCAGTTGAATTGCTCTGGATGTTGGCTTATAATGCTCTAGATGTTTTTATTACTACTCGGATTTTATGTCTTATTTCCTTCACCTACCTAATCAGGTGCCTCTTTTGTATACTTCCTATGTATTTGGATAATGCACCCCCTGGGATCTTTTTCAAATAAAAATTAACTTATCAGAAAAAGAGAGTACAATAATATCAATTTTTTTATGATGAAATGTCCAAGGTTTATCTAATTTTTTTAGCATCCTAAAGCATGTAGTTTTTTAGCTATATATACAAGTATTGGTTAAAATACAATCTACTCCATAATAATAATAATAACAATTATATACTTGGGCTTTGTCTATTTTTATGAACAATAAAATTTTGTTTACTGATAAAAAAATAATAATATCATTCAGGAGCGCTTATTCTTTTGTTTATGTGCTTTTGCATAACTGAGGCATACACATTGGACACCTCTCACTAAGAGCTCATAAAAAAATGTTTGATAAGTGGTTTAGCAGCGAATATAATATGGGTTGTTATCTAACTTGTTGATAAAGTGCAAAGCACATGCATTGTGTTTGTACCCTTGACTTAGATTTTAATAAATCTGGTTTTTTGTTGGGGGAAGTTGTGTTTGTGTGTATGCATGCATGCAAATGCATGCTCTGTCTCCCCATTTCTCTGTTTTTTCCCCAGTAATTGCATGACTTTAGCTCAATTTGTTTTGGATCTAATTTTCCTTTTGCTACCCAGATACCGAAACTAATTCATCAAGAAATTGCCCGTAGTTCTGAAACTCTTTGCTTGGCAGTTGGGCAGGGTGTCTTCAGAGAATACTATCAGAAACACTTTAATATGGTCTCCCCACAAAATGTTTATCGATCTATATTCCTGCAGGAGGATAATTCAAATGGATTATCTGTTAGAAGTGGAACTTTTGGTTTTACCCGTTTGATGGATCTGTCTCCATCAGAAGCCACATTTCTAACTAGTGGTTCTTTTATGGAGAAACTTTTGTTTTCTGTGATGAGATGGGACCGACAATTCCTTGATGGGATCATAGATTCACTCATGGAAGCTATGGATGATGACCCTGAATGTTACCTCGAGAGGGGGAAAGTTAGAGCTGTGACACGAATGTTACTGATGCCATCTAGATCTGAGACTAACTTACTCCGAAGTAAATATGCAACAGGTCCTGGAGATGCTCCATTCGAGGCTTTAGTTATCCCTCATCAGGATAGGTTTCTATCCAATAGTAGGCTTCTTCACTCAGCATACACATTTATTCCACGAATTAGAGCTCCTCCGGTATGTTTTTCATTTATTGATCTATACTCTTCTTTTACTATTTTTCTAATAAAGTGGTACTGCTTTTGCAAAAGCTTCTTCATGTACAATTTACATGTTCTCTATAGATTGGTGCCCACTGCTCAGATAGAAACTTTGCTTACAAAATGACTGAAGAACTACATGATCCCTGGGTAAAAAGATTGTTTACTGGGTTTGCACGGACATCTGAATTCAATGGACCCAGAAAGCCAGATCGTCCTTCTCATCATTTAATTCAAGAGATTGATTCCAAATTACCAGTTTCACAACCTGCTCTTCAGCTGACATACAAGATTTTTGGGTCTTCTCCACCAGTACGAAGCTTTGACCCAGCAAAGTTGCTCACTGTGAGTTACTTCTTTCCTGTGCCCGTTTTATTGTTTAGTGATCATGTTGTTTTCTTTCCTGTTAAGCTGAAGTGTTATGTATAATAGGACTCTGGGAAGCTTCAAACACTTGATATACTATTGAAACGTCTGCGGGCAGAAAATCACCGAGTTCTCTTGTTTGCCCAAATGACGAAGATGCTGAATATTCTTGAGGTATTCTTAGTTCTTTTTCTAACCTTCTTGTGCAGTCAATATGAAGCTGTCACAAATTCGGCATCAATTGTAACACCATGAGTTCTAGATTTTCTTACAATCATGGTATTGTGGGGCCCAGATACAGATTGGTGTTGGTGATGTGGAAGAAGTTTTTGCATGTCTTTTGATGCATATAGTTAGTTAGAGACAAGGGGTTGGGGTAGTTACAGTGACTTGCTTTGCTTTGGGGGGCGTGTTTTGTCCGAATCGGGCTTGGAGTATATTGGATAGGTTTCTAATTTCTCCCTCTTGGGCGATGTTCATTAGGGGCTCTTTATTTTGGGCTAGGTCTTTTCTCTTGTATACTTCCAGTGTACTTGGTTACGCCTATTGATGTTAATTCATTTTTACTTATAAAAAAAAGTTAGTTAGAGATTCAATCATGACACAAGCTTGTGGGAGCCTGGATTTGAGTTCCCTGAATTCGCAATTGGTTGGTTGAGAGATAAACTTTACAGAGGCTGTGTGTTGAAAAACACATTTCAAATTTCATTCAATGAGTTGATTTGCAAGCCACTTGGCGGATTGGAATCTTACTCTGTGTTGGTGTTCTCTACTCTTTTATGTACTTGCAGGACTATATGAACTATAGGAAATATAGATATCTTAGACTCGATGGATCCTCAACTATAACTGATCGGCGAGATATGGTCAGAGACTTTCAGCATCGGTATGAGTCCATATGTGTAGTGACTTTGAATGGGTTTTGCAGTTGAAGGATAGTCTTGTTTTTTGGTTGCTTGTTCTCACCACATATATGGCAAACATGTGAGTTGTAAGAGTTGGTCACCAAGATTTGCATTTGTTTTGTTGCAGAAGTGATATTTTTGTGTTCTTGTTGAGTACAAGAGCTGGTGGACTCGGCATTAACTTGACAGCTGCTGACACTGTCATATTTTATGAAAGTGATTGGAATCCAACTTTGGATTTGCAAGCAATGGATAGAGCTCATCGGTTGGGACAGACAAAAGATGTAAGTTTCTTTTCGAACTTCAGTTTGGTTCTTCCCTTTTAGACTGCCACAGGCATTTGGATGGTTTGACTCTCCAAGCAATGCCATCTGTTTGCCTGGCTCTTTGTATATTTTTTGCTTCCTTGCATGGCATTTCTCTCTCACGCCCACCGGCTGCAGACACATGACCACGCTCATTAGAAAACATAAGGTTTCAATTTTTTTTGTGGGTTCTTTGATTTATGAAATGATAGTGTTTCCATGATGTAGGTTACTGTCTACCGACTTATTTGTAAAGAGACAGTTGAAGAGAAGATTCTTCAAAGAGCAAGTCAGAAAAATACTGTGCAGCAGCTTGTTATGATGGGTGGTCATGTTCAGGGTGATCTTTTGGCTCCTGAGGATGTTGTATCACTACTTCTGGATGATGCCCAGTTGGAGCAAAAACTGAGAGAAATTCCAGTGCAGGTGGGGGTCAAATCTGGTTTGTCTATCAATTGTTCCAAACTTAGTACATTCTCCAAGAGATTAATCTCTTTCTTGCCTTTTTTTTATTACAAGAATTTTCCCTCTTCCGTCACACAAGAATATCTGTTCAAAGTTTTTTTTTTTTTTTTTAATCTTTCCATAACTAGAAAATCCGATTTCCTAATTATCATTTGTCCTGCCAGGTTAAGGATAGGCAAAAGAAAAAACATTCGGCAAAAGGTATACGGGTAGATGCAGAAGGTGATGCGTCATTGGAAGATCTAACAAACGCTGGATCTCAGGATACAGGATATGAGCCCTCTCCTGATCCCGAGAAAGCAAAATCTAGTAACAAAAAGGTACTGGATTACTTTCAAAACTATTATTGCTGAAAATAGGATTGTGAATTCTTAACTAGTTTGGTGATAACAAGCCTTATGGGGAAGCAGTTTGCAATTGTTATGGATCCATAAATTCTGTTACTAGAAGGATCCCGTATAAGATGTGGGTCCCTCATTACACCAGTCAAGGATAACACTTGTGGACTTGTCTTTATTGTAATCTGGATGTTTACTGGCATACCCTTGAATAACTGTCAACCATTAGAGTTAGTTCTTTTTTTTGTTGTTGTTGTTGTGAAAGAGACATGACAGCACTATTGATTACTTGCCCTATTATGTGCCGCTTATATCCTTCATATTTTGACATGTTCGCCTTGAGCATACTCAAGCTATTTCTGTGTCTTTATCGATAGCTGTTCATGCTGAAAATGCCATGCATCTCTTAACCCAAATGGTCATCTTCAGGCATGTCAATCGCATTTGCCCCACATATATTGAGTGGTTCAGTCTAATTGCAAGTATTGTTTTCATGCTCCAACGTTTTATGAACTAAAAAGTATATATTTAGTTCTTTCAGAACTGTGGAAAATTGGAAGTCTTACCAGTCCCAATTTCTTGGGCAAATTTCAGTCACACCACCCTATAGACTTGTACTTAGTACCAGTACCCTGTTCTTATTTTTCTCCCTTCCTCATCCTTGGCAAGTCATAAATGTAGAACCAACCTTAAACAACGCTACCCCTATACCACCTTAAGTAAGCCTAGGCCTCTGGGTACTCTTACTACTACTGCTACCATTCACTTTTGTCATCGTGGGCTTTAATTTAAGTGACTTTTGTGGAGTTGAAACAGGAATCTTAAGGGCATTTACTCAGAAAATTCTAGGTAGGAAGTAACAAGCTCCGCACTAGGCATCAAAATAGTTATAACAAGCTTCTCTAAATTGGCTTAGAAAAAAAAAAAAGCTTCTCTAAATTGGCACTGTCAGTTCTATTTATGATAACATCTATGTGCAGAGAAAGGCTGCTTCGGACAAACAAGCTCCGACAAAGCAAAGGAATCCTCAAAAGTCAAATTTGCCAATTGACTACGAGTTGGATGATTCCCTTCAAAATCCTGATCTGCAAGCACAGAGGCCGAAGAGGTCAAAGAGGCCAACAAAGAGCGTAAATGAAAATCTTGAACCGGCATTTACTGGTGCCCTGATGACCGTAGCAGGGCAGACCCATTATCCATCAGTGAGTGAGTGAGGTTCTGGTGTTTTCAGAGCAGAAGCAACTCAAGATGTCTCAAGCATGGCAACTCGTTTACATGATAGTTGGAAATTAGTATAAAAGATCTTGCTAGGGTCCTTGGTTAACCAAGAATGCGGGATTCTTTTATTTTTCTTTAAACGCAGAGTATTGTGGGGGATTCTTATAGATAATAGAAGCAACAGAAAGGGAGTGGAGCCGTTTGATAGTTTGTATATAATGTGCGGAGTTAGGTTCCACGTGACCATGCTGTGCACAGAGGCTTCTTTTCGAGTTTGTACAGATGCGTTCTCTACTCTCTCCCCCCCTATTATTTTGGCTTCACAAGCTATATATTCTTGATTTTGTATATTAAGAGCGATATTCTAACGACAACTCTCTCTCTCTCTCTCTCTGTGTTCCCTAGTATGTAATTGCATCAGGACTCGAGTGTTATAATTCCAAGCCAATTGAGCTCAATTGTGATCTGGCTTATCATGTTTCAAGGCTGCACGACTATACCGCCAACTGTTGAAGTTGCGTTCTGTTGGGGAGAAAACAAACGAGGCCTAAGATGATGATTGATGATCGCAGTCGACTAACCTCTTAGACATGCTGTTGGAAGCTAAAAGGCTACTTAATTGTTGGGCAATAATCAGAAAACCCTAAGTTTTCCTCAATCAATTTAATATTTTTATTGATTACTACCACATGAAATGTTAAATTGTTAATCGTTGTCCTTGATTCCCATCTCAATTGTTGATTTTAGATTTTGGATCTAGCAATCAATGGTGTTGTGATATATAGCCTAAAAACCAGTAGAGATGGAGGAGCCGAGTAATAATAAACACAAGAAAATAAAGGGGAATAAATTAGATGAGATAATCTTGATCCAACGCTATCTATAGCTTACATCCAAAAAGGTCAGGAGGATGTAGATCCACCATATCAGTAGGTAACTACAAAGCTTTGGAGCTCTGTTTCTGTTACAAGTTGAGAAATGGAGATGGATTGAAGAAGGGCCCTGCGGAAGGAGATAATTACTGCAATGAAATTTCGAAAGAAAAATCATAAAGATTTTGTCATTTTTTGTTTATTTTTGGGAGGTGAATACTTATTGTTTCATATTAGAGCATTATATATGTAGATTATGAAACTCAAGATTAACATAGAATAAAATAAAATAAAAAACTCTTCAATTGAGTTAAAACCATATTGCTTAATCTTTGATACATGCATTTATGTTGTCACAAAAAAAAAAAAAAAATCATTTGTATTTATTGTTTTTCAAATCACATTAAACTGGTTAATTTTAAATATATTTATCATGAATTACATAAGTATATGTTAAGGGGCATGTAACGGAAAGAGAGATGACTTTGGATACATAAACGGTTTTATCTCATCATTACAATTTTTTTAAATTTTTAATAAAATATAATAAATAATTCAACTTTTTTAAATATCAAAATAATAATAATATTTTATTTAATTATCATCTAAAATCATCTCATCTCATCTCACTATCCAAACGGGATCTTATTGTTAGTGGTCCGGAATAGATCAAGACCCCCTGGGGGGAGTCGGCGGCTAAAGAAAGTCGTCTGATATTAGCCTTAGGTTGGGTCTGGATACATAGTTTAGATTAAATGAAATAAAATATTTTAAATAGTAGTTAAATAAAATATTATTAGAATATATTTTTTAATATTATTTTTATTTTAAGATTTAAAAAAAATAAATTATTTATTATATTTTTATATAAAAATTTAAAAAAATTGTTACAATGATGAGAAGGTTTAGACCGTTGGGTAGGTTGGCAACACCCAAAAATTATTAATGCGTATGACATCAAACTCAATCTCCGACTGCTCCCCAATCAATGCATGCCTCTCTCTCTCTCTCTCTCTCTCGTACCTGTATCAAGCACAGCCAAATGTGAACACAGACAGCTAGCTGCTGTAATTCACCGTTTCCGCGTTTCCATTCCATGCACTTTTCATGCATTAATCTTTGGTTTTGTTTTGGTTTTCTAAGCTTTTCCTCCGACAATGCCGGCTTATTTATGAGTTAAAACAGTCTTGGAGTCTGCGGTAGGTCTAGACTGATAGAATTCAAGTGAACAGCACCCCGTCGAGTTGAAGCCAAAGCTTTGTAGTTACCCACAAGGTTGTTCCTTTTGACTTTGGACTCTAAAAGCCTTTTTTTTTTCCTTCTTGGTTTTTAGTTTTGGTAGATGAACAAACTCGGACGGAGAAAACAATGTTGCATTTGAATTCTATTTGTGTCCTTTCTTTTCAAGTATATATGTGCTGCTTAGGAATTCTGAGGAAATAAATAGACTCGTATGAATTATGGGATCCCATTCTTGTGTTATTCTATTTCTGCTGCATTCTGGGTTAGAAGAAAATCTCACGATTGGTAGGTCTGAACATCTGAGCGGAATCATCAAAGATTAGTTTTGGTATTGGTGAAAGAAATCAACCAATAAGATTTAGTTCTTTCAATGCATCCTGCAATTTGAGAAGTGGGATTTGTCGTTTCAAGCAGGGATTTGAATAGTGTGGGGTTGGCAGTTGGCACAGCAAAAACCATATCAAAATTTGAGTTGGGTTGTCCTTAGAATTCTGGAACAGAGCAGAAAGTTTTAACATCGATCGAAACTCAGACCTTCAAATCAAGGAAAAAGGGCCACTCGATTGCTGCAGTTGAAGACTTTGGTCTTCTTTACTGGTGTTGATTGCTGATCTGTTAGTACTGTTGGGTTTACTGTGAAGGAAAATGGTGGGAAGCATTGAGGAAATGGGTCGTAATTACTCAAATGGATCTATTCAGAACTGTAATGGTTTGGAAGAGAAGCTTGACGAGTTCCGTTGCCTGCTTGGCAAGGCTGATGGAGATCCGCTGAGGATTGTTGGTGTTGGGGCAGGTGCTTGGGGAAGCGTTTTTGCAGCTTTGCTGCAAGATAATTACGGACAATATAGAGAGAAGGTCCAAATCAGAATATGGAGAAGGCCCGGAAGAGCTGTCGATAGAACCACAGCTGAACATCTTTTTGAAGTTATCAATTCGAGGGAGGATGTATTGAGGAGGTTAATTCGGCGCTGTGCATACTTGAAGTATGTTGAGGCCAGACTAGGTGACCGGACTCTATATGCAGATGAGATTCTGAAAGATGGCTTTTGCTTGAACATGATTAATACACCCCTTTGTCCTTTGAAGGTTGTGACTAATTTGCAGGAGGCTGTTTGGGATGCCGATATTGTGGTCAATGGCTTGCCTTCCACAGAAACTCGTGAGGTGTTTGAAGAGATCAGTCATTATTGGAAGGAGAGAATCACAGTTCCTATCATCATCTCTTTGGCAAAGGGCATTGAGGCTGCATTGGATCCTGTTCCCCATATAATAACTCCCACACAAATGATTAACCGAGCAAGTAAGAGTTCCCTTCTTTTGCTTTGCAAGCCACTTGTTTAAGTACTTCTTGCCTTTATTTGCTTACTACAGGTAAAGATGAGCATATTTTTTTGGCTGGAGGAAAGAAAATGATAGAATCAATTATAGTTTTGTGATAGGAGCTTCGGCACTGTTTACTGGTGATGGGAGCTTCAGTTATTGTAGGTTTGGTGGTCATTTTGGAAGTGGAATCAGGATCTCTTGTGTTTTGGGCCTTTGGCAGGAAGTTGGTTCCAGAGAGACTAAATATACGCAATGAAAAAGCAGTGAGAACTCTAGTGCATGTAGAGCAGTGTAATTCCCATGCTTGAAAATATGAAGACTTGGCGGAATAACTCGCGCAAAAACTCACAGAATTCACCTGCCAATGATGCTAATTCTCTATTGAGTTGTGCTACATTCAGTCACTTTTGCGTACTCTTTGCACACTTTATTGATGTGATTGGTCAAAACAGTTATTTTATATTAAAAAAAAGTGACGCAGCCAATCACATTAGTAGAGTGCGCAATGAGTACGCAAAATGACTGAACATAGAGTTTTTGTTCTCTATTACCACTGATCTTTCTTCCCCTTTTGAATCTTGTTTTTGTCTTTCTCTACTTTGCTGGTTATCTTTACTTCTTTTCATTTGACTCTGTTAGCAAATGTTTTCCCTCATTCTCTAAATTCAGTTTATGTGCCTGACAGCTGGAGTACCTATGGAGAAAATACTTTATCTTGGGGACCAAATATTGCATCAGAAATTTACAACAAGGAATATGCTAATGCTCGAATTTGTGGAGCTGAGAAGTGGAGGAAACCTCTTGCAAAATTTTTGAGACAACCTCATTTTATTGTCTGGGACAACAGTGACCTTGTCACACATGAAGTCATGGGTGGCCTGAAGAATGTCTATGCCATTGGAGCTGGTAAGTTTCAGTTTCTTGTTGGGCTAAACTCGAATTTGCATGCAATTATTTCAAAGGCCTGATTTTTCCTCCTTTTATGGGAACTTTAAGTGATCCATATTGGTTTCTTTAGGGATGGTAGCAGCGCTTACCAAAGAGAGTGCTACCAGCAAATCTGTATATTTTGCACATTGTACATCGGAGATGATATTCATTACCCATTTGTTGGCTGAAGAACCAGAGAAGCTTGCAGGGCCTTTGCTGGCTGATACTTATGTAACCTTGTTAAAAGGTCGCAACGCATGGTATGGCCAAATGTTAGCCAAGGGTGAGCTAAGCTTGGATATGGGTGATAGCATCAGTGGCAAAGGAATGATTCAGGTATGGGTTATGTTTTATTACTTTCTTCTGAACCCATATATGATCCTTTCCTTTCAAACCCTGCAATTCTAGACCATTTAGTATGCGGCACACTTTAGGTGAATTTGGGAGCATGAGGCATGACTAATTGTTTTCCAGGTTTAATGAAAGGTATGATCTTACAAGAAGCAAAACATAATTTAAAAAAAGTAATGTTAATGCAGACTCCCCACACCCCAACAGGATATACTTAAAGCAAAACCATCAAAATGAACAGCTCCATTAACAGAAATTCGGAATACTAACATGAAAGTCATGTCAATGTATACTCCGCACGGGCTGGTTTTCTACCATGATCACCAGAAGTTCTTTATTTATTTATTTTATTTTCTGAACCGTCACCAAAACAGCCACCCTGAGATGTCTCCACTTCTTGTAGTGAGGCAATGAAACTGACGTGTCCTTAAGTTTCTTTTGAAGGAACCATTGATATAACTTTATAACAATGTTCTTTGCATTATTTCTACATTGTCACGCCAAGGCAAATTATTAACATTCTGGGCTTTTTGAGGGACCTTGCTTCTCTCTTCACAAATGTAGGACATTTAATTTTCTTCTTTCATTCGGTTACTGATAGCTGAAATACCTGGATAATTTCCCACTAAATGCATCTACAATGGAAATCATAAAGCAAGAAATTTCTTTATTACATTCATCTGTATCATCATCCATTCTAGCTAGGTGAAGTGCAAGAAATAACACGTGCGATCAGAGACTGGTGGCTTGCTTTCTACTTGGTAAAATATAAACTTTTAGAAACAGATGGGAGTTGGAAATTGCAGAAGAGACTTCGCTTATTATTATTGTAAGACATATGCCATAGATTCTGTGGGCCTTGGCTGCATCAGTTGGACTATGATTCTGGATTTTGACTAGGAAAAAAAAATAAAATTTCCTGTTCAGATTCGTAATTGTTCATTTCTTTTTTATATTTTGTTTTTCTTGCATCTGATGACATGATAATTCAAACGAGCAATGCTATACAGTCTCTCCAACCTCCACACACCACATTTTTTAAAATTTTTTTAATATATATATTTTTTTAAATTTATTCTTTTTAAACTAATTCAATTCTTCTATTCATTATTCATATATCAAATATTTGATAAAAGAAAAAAATAATAAAAATCAAAGAAGTGTGGTGTGTGGAGGTTGTGTAGATTTTTTCAATTCAAAATCTGCCCTATTATGTTTCAGGGTGTCTCTGCGGTGGAAGCCTTTTATGAACTTCTGAGTCAGTCTAGCCTAAATGTGCTGCATCCTGAAGGAAACAAGCCTGTAGCTCCTGTAGAGCTTTGCCCCATCTTAAAGACACTCTATAAAATACTGATCTCAAGGTAAATTTCCTGCAACTCTTAAAATCTCGTTCGTGATCTTAACCTTCAATTGGCATGTTACTAATCACTGAACCCGAGTTGTCGCAGATGGCACATGAAAGCAAACTAGGCATGAACAATAACAAAACAGGGTCCTGTTTATTCTGTTCACTTTACACTAAACTGAACACTTCAAATTAAATTTCTACCATGAATAAGAGCCACACTAACCATATTATTATGCTGGCTCGCATATGAAGTAGGCCTAGACTTTGTTGAAAATTGCGAATTTAATTCAATTCATTATTTGCGTTTCATGTTGGATCTTCAGGGAACAGTCATCTCAAGCTATTCTGAAAGCACTGAGGGACGAAAACTTGAACGATCCCCGGGAACGCATTGAGATTGCGCAGACGCATGCTTTCTACAAGCCTTCACTTCTTGGACAACCTTGAATATTACAGGTCTCCCATGGTGAAAGAAGCATTTGTTATATATAAAAGACGTGATGAACAGAAACATATATATTTTGCTATTGTAATAGATTGATTTAATACCTAATTTATCTAAGTAATTGGTTTATCTCCACGTTCCAAAAGGGTAAAGTACTGAGTGATGAGAACACTAGTTGGTTTGGATTTAGAGATGAGATGAGATGGTTTTAATTGAAAGTTAAAAAAAATATTGTTAAAATATTATTTTTTAATATTATTATTATTTTAAGATTTGAAAAAGCTGAATTATTTATTATATTTTATGTGAGAATTTAAAAAATTTATAATAATAAGATGAGACGAGACGGGACACTATCCAAACAGACCTAAAAGGATGGCATGGTTTCACATAGTATAATGTCACTGTAATCATTTGAAAAAGGTTCAAACTTCAAAGAATATCAGCCTGCATTACATTCCAGCTCTACTCTTATTGTTTTTTTTTCCTGACCGGTATAACCGTGTCAACTATGTGGTGAGTTTAGGCATAATTCATAAACAAACATGACATATAAAAAGGGTCATTATAATTAATGACATGTTTCGCACACCGGTCACCAAGTTCGATTACCTGTGATATAAATAAGATGAAGCCTCAATGTTGATGAAACACCTATGATGTAAGTCAGTTTTTGGATCCTTGGAGGAAATTCTGTATCTGAAAGAACGTAAGGAGAGCTATTATAACCTGGAATTGGCTTTCATACCCCTAGCTAAGGTGGGTTTTCGTATCAGGTATCAAAGGTGGTCATGTCTTCCGCACAGGGTATCATATTGTCGCCTTTAATGTGGTGTGGCTCTCTAAGGTTGTGTATCCCCCGTGGCAGGTTGGTGAATGCAGCCACCTTGTCGTGCATCCTATCAAGGACAAGAGGCCTTATCTTGATCTTTGTCTACGTCATGTATCTGGTCTTTAAATATGGCGTGATCCTACCATTATGTGCACCTGCAGGATCGTGTCAGAAATGTCAGCGTCCCATCATTCCACATCCACATTCTTCCCTCATTGGCCCTGGGCCTCCTTCCTTTTGCCTTGACTTGTGGGCCGACGGCACTTTGATTACTGGGCCTCCCAAGATAAGTTAGGCCCAACAGGGGATGTAAACACCTCTTCCGGTGCAACCAATACTAATTAAACATCCTAAATATTAGACAATCTTCCGAGAAACACCCGGATGCTACTGTGATCACTTCAACACAGACTTCCATCTCAAATTTATCTAAAACTAATTGTTTTTTTACAAGTTGCTGCGTAGAAATGCACACTTTTTACAGTTATAAAAAAAATAAAAAATAGGATGCTCCCTAATTTTTAGGCCCATGGGTTTAGCCTTTTAGGCCGTTTGGACCATTATCCATCCTTGTTGTGGATTGGACAGAAGTTGTGTCCGTGCATTTGTAAGTACTGTTCCTTCCTTGCGTGTGTGCTATAGCTTTAGAACTAGAACTATTCGCGTATATATTACATATGGAGTTTTAACCGAAGCTGTGCGCAGACGCAGTTGACAGTAGGAAGTCGTCGTTTTGAGCAGAGCTCGTGCGTTCACAATTCACAAATAGGAAGGAAAGAGTGAGAAAGAAAATGGGGGAATCTGAGAAACGGAGCGACCTGGAAGAGACCCTGAAGCCATTCTACCAACGTGCTTCTGAAGCCGAGGTTTTTCTTTTTATTGTTTCCCATTCCTTTTTTTCACCTATTTGATTTACCTGAAATTTTCTTGCGTTCCGGCTGTTTCATTGCGCGACTTTTGTCTAGGGCGCCGTAACCTTTCGTGATTAGGGTAAATTTATTACCCGCTTTCATATATGTCTGTATGTATATTTGTGCAGGTAGGATGTATTTTTTGTATATGTATATGTACCGGAATCTATTGATTTATGTCTGCCTGCTGGTGAAGATGAGGGTTGTCTTCTATTAGTGAGATTGAACAGTTGCGGCGAGGTTATGAATGCTTGGGTTTTTTTTTGGGAATGGAAATCATGCTAATTCAAAGTTTCTTCCTTTTCATTCTCGATCATTGGTTTTCGAAATCAAATCCTAATTTATTCAATTAAGGACAATGTGATTTTATGGTAATTTATTCATGTAAACCAAAGGCTTGGTTTGTTTACACAGATCACATCAGATGAGATGAAAGTTGAATAAAATATTGTTAGAATATTATTTTTTAATATTATTTTTATTTTGGGATTTGAAAATGTTCAATTGTTATTGTATTTTGTAGGAGTTTGAGAAAGTTGTAATGATTAGATGAGATGGGTTGAGATGATTAGTTGCTTATTAGAAAAAAAAAAAAAAAAGGAAGTTTCTCATGCGAATAACCTGGAATACTAATTAGAAATGGGGAAGATTTTTATTGAAATTAGTATAAAGTATAAATACTAACAATGGATGTTTATATAATAGGAACGCTTATCCAGACTTGAAGTTGCCCTTGCAACCAAGAAGGGTAGGTCCTAAGGCACTCACTCTACTGAACCAACAGCAGGCTAATTGTGCCCCAGCTTTCTTGTATTTATACTTCATATGTAAACTTGTTCAGATTCTGAAAATGAAGACCATTTGAAGTTGATAAGGGAACTTCAGTCACGGCTAGAAGAGGCAGGTGCAGAGCTGGTTGCAGAACGAGAAAAGGTCCTTCTGGTTTATATCTGGTTCTCTTTACATTTGGATATTATTGAGAAGAGCTAAATATTTGTGCTTGTGACTTACAGGCACATAAGCTTGCCGTGGAAAATGCAAAACTTGAGTATCGTATAATCCATCTTGCCAGGGCAGCAAAGGAGGCGGATCTCAAGTTGGAGCAAATAGAGAAGTGAGTTGTAGTGATTTCTTAACCTCCTTTCACATGTTGAATGGGATAATATTGAAAGCCATAGATTGTATATTGGTGTCTCATTATTGGAAAATAATGAGGTACTTTTGGTATTGGTGCCCCCCAAAAAACTGGATTGCTTGGGATAGTCTTATATATACATTTAGTGGATTTAGCGTTTGGATCATTTATATGGAGTAGAAAGATTGATAATTTCTATTATAAGAGAAGATGTTGGGGTTCCCATTGTTGTTGAGCTTGAAGTGTATTACTTTTGGAAACTATTCTCAACTTTCAAGTGCACGAGTTTTGTTGAGTTTATCTTAGATTTTTTCCATCTTTATTGTTACTTGTTAGTCTTCTTGTCCGCCTACAACACACAGAAATACAGATATAGCACAAAATTTAGCCTATTGTAAACTCTTTGATGGTTTGTCTTCACATGTGATATTAGATGTTGCGAAATTGATTTAGTGTTCGTACTTTTCTTTCGTTAGGTCTTGATGGGGGGAAGCGGCTGGATGCCTTGAAATCCTAGGATCCTGGCACTGGTACTTGAGCTGAGAAAAGCAATTTGTGGTACTTCTATTACTCTAGGTCAATAACTCTAGGAAACCCAAATACATAATAATTTAGAATGCCGATGCCGATTGCCCCATATGTCATATTTTTGTTAAGCGGTCTTGTTATGCATGTGCATCTGGGGATTGCCTTTTTATAGAACATGGTCCTTGTGATCAAACACTTGCATAGATTTGTTGATCTAAAGGATGGTCCATGATGATCTCGATCCAAATCGAAGCATTCTACCCTTTCTTTCAATTGACATGGCTAAGAGCATTAGTAGTGGACTCAACAAAGTTATAAGTTATATTTTAGTAAAAAATTTAACTAAATTGCATAAAAAACTCACTGTAGTGGACATAACAAAGCTACAATGTTTTTAACTTTCATAATTTTCACTGGCCAAATCCTACCTTGTTGCACCGATTGTAACATGCCACCGGCACCAACTGTGGTTGTGAATGCCACTGAGGGGCCGTTTGGATTGGAATGAGAGTTGAGATGAATTGAGATGATTTGTGAATAGTAGAATAAGATATTTTATGAATATTATTTTGTAATATTATTATTATTTTAAGATTTGAAAAAATTAAATTATTTATTATATTTTGGGTAGGAATTTAAGAATGTTGTTTTGGGATTTGAAAAAGTAAGAATGTTTATTATATTTTAATGTGGAAATTTGAGAAGATTTTTTTGAGATTTGAAAAAAGAAAATATTATTATATTTTGTATAGGAATTTAGAAAAGTTGTAATGATGAAGATGAGATGAGTTAAGATGGGATGAGATGGGTTTTGAAAGCAAACAACCCCTGAATCCATCTCAGCCCCTAGCTCAACCATTTGATTAAACATATCAATAGACAAACCAAGTTTGTTTCCCATGATGTATAACCGGGCTAGTACAATCCAAGAAACAGTTTGGGAAAGAAGAAATACAAAAACATATAGTCGCTGGAAAAAAATAAGGCTGGAAAAAATATATCCGTTTTAGATATATGATCATTGGGAAAATATGACCATTGAAAAAATATAACAGATGAAAAAATTTGACCTTTGTACAAAAAGACCATTAGAAAATTTTATTCGTTGAAATAATATAAACGTTAAACAATTAGTGTGTAATTTTTTAATAACAAGTAATTATTCAAATTACAATTAAAATAAAAGAAAATGTGAAAATTAATATTTTAATAGAATATCGATAGATTTAGAGAGTGTTATTTGGTGTTGTTGAAAAATAGCTAGCTAAATTTATAAAAGTAAATTTTTTAGTTAAATTTTGGCCAACTTTTATTGAGTCTATTGCTAATGATCCAATAAAGTATTTGTTTTTGGGAGACACTCGGGCCCCGGGAATTTAATCCTCTGGTATTATTATATGTTTAGGGCACTATTATATGCGCACCAACATGGTAATTGTAGGTCCCTATTATGATCATTTAACACTGGCAAGAAAGCACGTTCACACAAGCTGGTTAAAACAAAAACATTTTTTCAGAGTGTACCTCGAACATGAGCAGAGGCCTCTACAAAGTATCGACCTTCAACTAAAGGTAGCTTTTATTTTTTTTGTTCTGTAACATTTAAACTGAGGAAAAAGAAAGAACTACTTTTTGTTGTAAAAACACTTGAAAAGGACCAAGAAAATCCACTGAAAAAGGTGGTTTTTTTTTTCCCCGGGGAACAAACAAATCACAGGCTGTGAGAAGAAGGAGCGAGACAGAGAGAGTTCGACAGACGTGCAATGTGTTCATGCATAAAAATCTAAGGCCCTGTTGGTTTCACTGATCGTCTCGGTCAATATCATCTCATCTTAATATCTAAATGCTATATATAAATATAAATATTTTTTAATTTCAAAATTTCAAATTTTAATTTTTTAATTTAATTATTATCTAATCATTATAATTTCCTAAATTCTAAAAGAAAACACAAAAAATAATTCAACTTTTTTAAACTTTAAAACAAAAAATTATATTTTTTTCAACTTTTTTATTTCTTTTTCAAAATCTTATAAAATATTTTAATTCAATTTATTTTACTATTATTTATAAACTATCTCATTATTATAATAAATTTTTTTTTCTCATTCATTTATATAACCAAACGATAACCAAAACTATGATGGAATCCTATAAAAGTATTGACATTGGTTTCATCAAAGTTATCTCTAAAATTTAACTACTAAAAGTACATATTTTGTATAAAGTCAAAATCATTTAAGCTATAACTTCACGTTGGATTAATCAAAATAATAATATAATATTATTTATTTTAATAATAATATTTTAAATTTTTTTATATTAATATTTTGCAACTACAATAATCATATAATAATTAATCATTTAATTCTTACTTAAATTATTATTTTTCAACTAATTTTTTTCCTCAAATTAACTGAAACCTGTAATTCATGTAGCCAAAATCAAGAGAGGGCCAAAATCATTTGCAGTCTTCAATTCATGTGGGCACCTGGAATGAGGAGTAGATTATAGGACCAGGAATCTGAAGTAAAAAAAAAAACAATATTAATATCACTTTTGGAATAAAATATCACTGGCAGTTATGATATTTTGAATAAAATATTAATTTTAAAGATAAACAGTTTATCTCTAAATATAAAAATAGACTAAAAAATACTGTAACTCAAATTTAAAATTCCCACTATTTGACTACTCCATTTCTATCTATATACTTTCAAATTTTCAATGCCAGTGCTAGAGACAACGGGAATGAATGAGAGAACATCGAGCTAAAGTCCGAATGACTGTCTAATTGGAATACGAGAAAAAAAAAATGAATTTCTAGGCTTTTGCGACCTCGAAGTTTGAGAAAAAATAGACGGTGAGAGAGAAGATTTTCTTTGATAAGAGGGCCAAAGGGAGGGATTTAGATTATCATCGCATTCTTTTTAAAAAAGATAAAATTTATTATTAGAAAATTAATGAGTAATATTAAATACAATAATATAATATGTAAATATTGTGTACTTTATTTAAAAAAATGATATTTATTATTTAAAAAATTATTTTTTTGTGTATTCTATATTTATTCAATTTTTTTAATAGGAATGTGTGATGCTTACATTTTATAACTGTATCTAATATTTTTTAAAATTAATTTTTTCATGTAGATATCATATTTACTTATTTAAAAAAAAAAAAATGTACAGCACAATCTATAACTACAAATACAATTTCTCTTTAGAGTTTTTAAGAATTTTTATTTGAACCTGACTTAGAGCTAGAGTTAGAGCAAGAGAGTTGAGTGATCCAAAGTGTGAGAGTAGATATTAATTTGTTTTAGTGAGGACAATATTGTAAAGAGATTAACTATTTCTAAATTGATAGTAAACATTACAAATTGTTTTTGTCCCCATAAAAGATAGATATATAAAATAAATCTTATAATATTTATTCAGCATTTAATACTGTATAAACTCGGACAATTATAAATATTGTTGGTACACTTTAATTATCATTCTCTCTCCTATTTTAGATTCTAGAGTTACAACAATAATTCTAATGTATCTATATTTCTTAGAGGTTTATTATAATTATAAAAAAGGTAACTTTGATACTTTTTGTATGGTTAATGAAAAATATTTACGCATTGGTTAATGAAAAATATTTACGCATTTGTGGGGACAAGATAGGGTAATGATATTTTTACTATCCCGCTACTACTTGTTTACTATTCAAGCTTACGTGAATTTATTTTTTTTTTCTTTTGTTTTGTCTTCTACCCTCCTGCTCTACCTTCTGTCATAAGTTATAGAGTGCTACTACATTCACCGCTCCCAGTTATTGTTAGGTATATTCATCTTTATTTTATTTTTTTGTGTTTTTACGTGTATTTTTTTACACTTTTAAATATTTTAAAAAAAATAAAAAATCATAATATTATTAAAAACTCATTTCTTAATTATTAAGTAAAAAGAAATTAAAAAATAAAATAAAAAATTACAGTGATAAAAACCAGTGGTAAAAATGAACGGTAAGACTATAATTTTCCTAAGTTATATGTCTGATTGTCAGATATTCAAATCTCCTGGCTTTAGGAATAATCCTATTAGTCCCTCTATCCTCTTGAAATTCAAATCTCTTTGTCAGTTTTGTTTTTCTTTAAAATTCAAAACTACAATTTTAGATCTAACATTTTCACACCTCTCTTCTTCATTGTGAACCAGACAGAGCCTCCTCTCCATCACAGAAGGTAGAAGACGGAGCTAAATAAAAAATAAATAAAGTCACGTAAGATTGGATAACAAGTAGGTAATAATGGGGTACTAACTACTAAAAGCATTGGCATTGTCATTGATTTGGACAAATGTATATTTAAAATTTAATAAATATCATATTTTTTTATATTTGTCTATTTTATTTAAATTTAATTTTCACATTAGATTAGCTATTTATTTTCTATATAATAATAAAATATTATTAAATTAATAATTTTTTATTTAATTTATTTGTATCACATTTTATAATTCTATCAATTTAATATCAATAATAATTATATTTTAATTAAATTAATATTAAAAAAATCATATTTTTAAAAGTCATTTAATGCTAATAACAAAAAAAAATTTGATTAAACTCATCTAAATTTTTATCTAAATTTCTTAATTACAAACAAAATAGCATTTTTATTGGAGTGAGAAACTAATATTTTAATATTTGATTGCAGTGAGAAATTAGTATTTTAATGTTTGATGAATCAATAATAGTTTTCCATCTTTGACTAATCACTGTAGTAAAATTCATCTTATTTTAGATTTGATCAATTTAATGTGAAATATTTTTTACATCAATT
This sequence comes from Cyclocarya paliurus, assembly GCA_029856935.1. Taxonomy (NCBI): domain Eukaryota; kingdom Viridiplantae; phylum Streptophyta; class Magnoliopsida; order Fagales; family Juglandaceae; genus Cyclocarya; species Cyclocarya paliurus. The sequence goes on along the minus strand of CM056955.1, from coordinate 3,646,927 downwards.
ATTTAAATTTTAGCTAACTTTTTTATTTGATCAAGTTAATGTGGATGCTCTAAAAGTATACAAGTTATGGTGACAAAAAATGAAGACACGTCACACTTTTTTTTTTCTCTGAATGGACGTCACACACCTTTTAAAACGTTTAATAATATAAAAAAAAAAAAAAAAAAGTAAGGAGGGATGAGAAAAGTTTTTATTTCACGAGTAATATCACTATTTCTATTATTTATAATATTTAGTTTGAATTTCCACATTATAAAATTGGTGTTCTTTTTACAAGTAATATTAGATATAATTATAAATTACACGAGTTGTATACTCATTTTAAAAAAAGTTGAAATTTATTATTAAAAAATTATAATTTTTTATGTACATTTTATATTTAATTATTTTTTTAAAAAAAGAGTGGACGAAATTTATGCGACAATAAATATTTTTTATCAAATTAAGGCCTAGTTTTGGTACTCAGGTATTTTGAGTAATATTTTGAATACCGTTTTGGTCGAAGCATTAAAACGAGATATTTCGATACTGATATCGGAATAGTTTATATATAAATAAATTATATATATATATAGATTATATTAAAAAATAATTATCTATATATAAATAAATTATAAATAATCTAATCTGAATTAAAGGATTAAAAAATGAGTTTACAATTTGAAGAAATGATAAAAAAAAGAAAAATAAAAAAATAAAAGTCGAAATATCAGCTTGTAAGGACCGAAACAGTCAAAATTTTGATTGGTACAAAACTAAACCCTTCTCTGTATTGGCTACGCTACAAAAATGGTATATTTCGACTGTATTGATTGGTACAGTATAAATTTAAAATTTTGATTTTGAGAATACATCACTATTGTTTATTATTTTATTATTATTTTATATACATATTTTTTATTATTATTTAATATTTTATTATTATTTTATTACTACTCACATAATATTTTATTACCCAAATGTACAGTATCCGACAAAACGGAACACGTGTTGAGATTGTCACCACGTAATTTCCACGCGTCGAGACTTGACATTGATTTGTTACCAGTAAAGAAATTGAATAAAGAAATGAAGTTATTTTCACGGACGAGGTGAATGTAGAATTGCCACCGACACCAAGATGAGTGTCGTTTGGTTGTTGGCTCCGGGAGTCGACTTTTGAGTTTTGAACCCTGTTTCATAGATCCCACGAATCCGGGACTCCATGAAAAAGCGTATTCCTCGCTCTCTCTTCTTTAGTAAAAGTAATACCACATAGGGGTGTAAATTTAAATCGAAAAATCGGTAAATCGGTCCGAATCAGATCGGATTGGACCGGTTTTACCGGTTTTGAATCGGTCCGGTCCGGAACCGATTCTTATATTTTATAAACCGGCCGGAACCGGTCCGGTTCCGGTTTTGGGATTTTTCGGACCGGACCGGACCGGTTGATAAAATATATATAAAAAATAATATTTTATATATAAGTTTTATATAGAATTTATAATTATATGTGAAATATATATATATAATATAATTATATATCATATATGAAATAATTTCATATTATAATTTATAAATTATAACATAAAATGTTAATCTTAAATATAAACATTTGCAATTTGTTTGATCATATGCTATTAATATAATTATATATAAGATAATGTTATTATAAAATAAAAGTTTAATCTTAAAAATAAAAATGTAATTGATCATGTATTATATAGTTATACTAATATATAGTTTATAACTAATACTAATATATACTAATATATAGCTATCTAATAGTCTAATATTATACTAATATCAATTTTACATTTTAAAAAAAATCGAAAAACCGGACCGGACCGGTAAAACCGGAAGTATCGGTTTAGAGGGGTAACCGGTGCGTAATCGATTTTGAAAAATACAAAACCGGTCATACCAGTTCGGTCCAAGATTTTATCCAAAATCGGACCGGACCGGACCGGTTACACCCCTAATACCACACACATTGCAGATTGATTAACATATATTTCAGTTTAAAATTAACAAATAGGATTGATTTTACTACGAAAAATGGTGACTGTTATTCATTTTAATTACATAGATTTTTTGTTTAGAAAATAAACAGACGAGAGCCATTTATACATTGATCATAATGGGTATATTTACTAAGATATATTTCATTTATTTATATTAAAAATATATTTAACAGGAAATTCACCTGATAAAAACCAAAACTCAAAAGAGCAGGAAAAGTTATAACAGTAAAAGAGGATCTGAAAGTGACGCCAATCAGACGTTTTCTCTATTCCCTCAAGCTGAGCACACATCATACATCCCAGCTATAATTCTCTCACTCTCACAGCCAAAACACCCCTCTCAAAATCAAACTCAACGATAGTTGTCATTTTGTTTTTAAATTTTAAAGCACATATGGGATCCCATTGAAGCTCTAATGCGAGTTTCCCCGTCGAATCCAGGCACCATTTGAGGCAAAACCTGTAAAAATGTCTTCCAAAAAGCAAGCACTTTTCATATCCTCCCTCGTAATACTCTGGTACTCCTCCAACATCGGTGTCCTCCTCCTGAACAAGTTCTTGCTCTCAAATTATGGCTTCAGGTTCCCAATTTTCCTCACAATGTGCCACATGTCGGCATGTGCCATCCTCAGCTACTTTTCCATCGTTTTCCTCAAGCTTGTGCCCATCCAGGCCATTAAATCTCGCTCCCAGTTCCTCAAGATTGCGACTTTGAGCGTTGTGTTTTGTGGGTCTGTTGTGGGTGGGAACATCTCCCTCAGGTACCTCGCGGTGTCATTTAACCAGGCTGTCGGCGCCACGACGCCGTTCTTCACGGCGCTGTTTGCGTTTATGGTTACCCTTAAGAGGGAGGCTTGGGTCACGTACGCTGCTCTTGTTCCAGTTGTTACTGGAGTTGTGATTGCTAGTGGGGTATGTTTTTTGTTTGTTCGATCATTTTTGTTATTCACGATTTGTTTGATTTCATTACTAGCTAAATATTTTGTTGGGCTAGATGATCTTAATTCGTTCCGTGTACAAATTTTGTGATTGTTTTGTAAACAGACAATGTATTTAACTTTATGGTTGTTTTATTAATTAATGCAGTTTAACATTTAAGGTTTCAGTTATGCCAATTGCCATAAATGCCAATCCAGATCTGGATCTATAATTACTTCAAGATTAAAGACGTTTTCTGTGACCTACATAGTGTAATACGACACATGGAGGTGAAGATCTCAGCATTTACAAGAGAGGTTTTGATAGATAGGATTCTGGATAAAAAGAAATATTATAGATTAAGCAATAGAATAACTGATTTTGGAATGTGGGTAACGACATTGCAATGGGTAGAGTGATGTGGGGATGCCACCAAGGATGGCAAGTTTATCTGCTCCAAAGCTTGTGTATGATGTACTTGTTGGATATCTGAGATGGAAAAAAAAAGTTTGGTTTTGGTAGGGGTATACTAACATATATCTTAGTGTGTTGTAGTTGAAATCGAACAACAGAATTGAGTTTCTTATTGACTGCATAGATTTTGTATCAGAAAGATCAGACTAGTATAGCACGTGAAGAACTACTTATTAAAAAAAAAAAGTACGTGAAGAACTGGTGACTGTTGAGCTATACAGTGTAACTTTTAGCAATCATTCAAGAGATATGTACGAGATCGCAATTTTGAAATGGACACTGCTTCTTCATCATCTATTTCTCCTTTTCCAGTTATTCCTGTAATTGACTGCAAAAGAGTGAAGCTCCTCATTACTTTTATTTTATTCCTTTTTCCTAATGTATTTTCATCTTGTTTTGGTGAAGTTATTAGAATTCTTGGTTTGTGGCAGGGTGAGCCAGGTTTCCATTTGTTTGGATTCATTATGTGCATAAGTGCAACTGCTGCAAGGGCCTTTAAGTCTGTTCTTCAGGGTATCCTACTTTCTTCTGAAGGGTAAATGCTTTGATCTATCATCTGATTGTTATTTCATCTTTTGGTGTAGATTCTCTTCCACAATTTATCTCTTAACTATCATCTACTATTTCACATCCATAAGGATGGAGTTGTTTTCCCTTTTTTCTGCTTTCCCTTGTCTTGTTGTCATTGTGTGTAATGTTAAGAATCTAATGCATGCCAGTTGATTTCTGTTTATGTATATCATGCACTAATATGGAAGAACACGACATTCATAACTGTTCTGAATGAAAGGACTAGAGAAATCTAACTGTGCTGTTTGTGAGGCAGATAAGGAACTCTTATGCCTAATTAAGCAAAAGAATGTAACTAAGTTCAAGTCCTCATAATTTTTCTTTCTTTGGTATCTAGAAGAACATGCGATCATCATATGTGTTTGTTCTTCAAATATTTTATTCAGCTTTATGCATTTATCGATCTTTTTATTTTCTTTCATGTTATTTCATCTGAGTCTAGAATCTGTCTAGCTTTGATATCCAACTATACCGAATATTTCTCTGAAAGAGTCATATCCGTTTTGAATACCATACTTTTTTGGAATCCGTTTCATCTTTGACACTCCAAGCAGCTCTGTACATCTGTCATAAGGAGGTGATGGATTTAGTTAATTGGATAGACTGCTCCACTCATATTGAGGTACTCTGGAACAAGTTAATCAAGGTTGCAGCAGTTCTTGCAATGACTCAAGTAATCTACTTTGTGCATGGGACTGCCATATTTTGGTTCTGCTCTTATTTGTAATATATATGTAACATCAGGTTTCTTTTTACTTTCTTTGTTTTTATGTTAGGATATACTTATTTCTTCATGCCATGATAAGTTGCATCAGATTAGGACGGGAATTACCATGTTCATATAGCTTGAAATCTTGAATGATGTATTTGAACTCCAACTTTTTTTTTCTTACTTTTAACCGGTCTGTTCCTATTCATACCCTGCAACATATGGTATTGAAGAAGGAAGACGAAAACCAAATCCAGAAGCTTTTCATTTCCACTATGAAAGATGAATAGTCCATAAGAGCTAAGGGTGTAAACAAATGTCAGGAACACTCTGTAGTGTGATGAATGGCTGTTGTTATTTCATTTGTGTTGTCTTTTTTTTTTTTAAGTAAACAAATTTTATTGATCAAAGAATTAGGCATAGCTCGATACAAACGCATGAACAACTATATGCCCTAATCTAGAAGGCGCGAAAGAGACAAGAAAGTCATGTAGGTCCATGCCATTGAAATCAACAACAATGGCCCAAGTACATAGAGTGCTATAAAATAAAGGTATAAGTTCCTCTAGCGATCTCTCCTTGTCTTCAAACATCCGCGCATTGCACTCCTGCCACAAACACCACATGATGCATATAGGGATCATCTTCCAAACCGCCTCAATCTGTTGCTGCCTCCTACATTTGTCCAGCTGGCCAACACTGCCATCATAGTCTCTGGCATAACTCAAGCCAACTCTACTCTACTGAACACCTCATTCCACAATACCCTTACTGTCTTACAATGTAGTAGGAGATAGTCCACCGACTTCCCCCCCTACACATACAACACCAATTTGCTATGATAACTCTCATTTTCCTCAAGTTATCCGTTTTGAAGATCTTGCCCAAAGATGCTGTCCACACAAAGAATGCAGCTTTGGGAGGCGCCTTACTAAAACTATATTCCAATGAATCTGCTGCCCACTCGATAACCCCATGACATCTGCCATTGAAACGTCTTTAGTACTAGTAATTTGGAATAGTGAAGGAAATAAATCTTGTAAATATCGCCACACCACATATCTTTCCTGAATTTAATCTTGGAACCCATTCCATACTTGCACTCAATTACCATCTTCCACAGGACTTCTGGTTCTTTATTATATATCCACAACCATTTTTCGAGTAGCGCCAATTAAAAGTCCTCACATTTCTAATACCCAAACCATCGTTGGAGATAGGACGACATACCGTTTCGCACTTCACTAGATGGAATTTGAGTTCCTCCCCCAAACCTCCCCACAAGAAGTCACGTTGGAGTTTCTCAATTCTGCATGCCACACTTGCAGGTATAGGGAAAAGTGATAAAAAATAAGTTGGTAGGTTTGAAAGTGTACTCTTGATCAAGGTAATCCTGCCATCTTTCGATAAGTACATTCTCTTCCATCCTGCTAGTCTCTTCTCTATCTTCTCAATCACTGTCTCCCATAAAGAGGACATCCTGGCAGCCACCCCCAACAGAAGTCCCAGGTACATCAAAGGAAGGGAGGCTATCTTACATCTCGACGTGCTAGTCAGCTGCCGTATATTAGGGACATCTCCAATTGGAACCATTTCTGATTTGTTTATGTTCACTTTCAACTCGGATATTGCTTCAAAGCAAAGAAGCAAGGCCTTCAAAACTCGAATCTGATTTTGATTTGGCTTACAAAAAACAAGTGTGTCATCTGCAAACAACAAATAAGATATATTGATGATTCCCCTATCCGGGGTTCCAATCGAAAATCCATCCACAAAGTCATTATTAACCAAGGCCGATGTCATCTTGCTTAACCTCTCCATTACAATGACAAACAGCAAAGGGGGCAACGGGAGCTATGGAAGAAACCAACTGCGCTACCATTTATCAACACAGAGAATTCCACTGTTGATAGCATCAACGGATCCATGACCGCCGCTTCTCACCAAAACCACACCTCTCAAGAAGGTAGAGAAGAAAGTCCTAGTTAACGTGATCATACGCCTTCTCCATGTCAAGCTTGCAAATGATCCCTACTGTGCCAACCTTCATTCTACTGTCTAGACATAATTCAGTAATAAGAACCGCGTGTAGAATTTGTTTACTTTTAACGAAGGCATTATGGGTTTGGTGATGATCTTCGCCACTACCTCATTTAATCGATTCACAAGCACTTTGGATATGATCTTGTATATCCTATTTACTAAGCTAATGAGTCGAAACTCCTTAACCTCATTAGCCCCGACCTTCTTTGGGATCAACGCAAGGAAAGTGGTATTTAAGCTTTTCTCAAATCCTCCAAACACAAAAAGCTCTTGAAACACCTTCATTAGATCTTCTTTTACGAGAATAGAGAGAAGACTGGCTGGGTGGAAAAGAATGTATTTATCGAAAGGGGGCAGAATTACTTTAATCAAAAGTACACTTTCTAACTTACCCACTTATTTCTTATCCTTATTCCCTATACCGGCAAGTGTGGCGAGTCGACTTGAGAAGATACAGAGAGATTTTCTGTGGGGAGGATTAGGAGATGAGTTCAAATTCCATCTAGTTAAGTGGGAGACGGTGTGTAGTCCTATCTCTTGTGGGAGTCTGGGCATTAGAAAGTTGAGATTGTTTAATCGAGCGCTACTTGGTAAATGGTTGTGGCGATATATCAAGGAACCAGAAGCCTTATGGAAATTAGTAATCCAGAATAAATATGGTGGTATAGGGGAGGGATGGTGTACTAGAGAAGTTAGAGGGGCTTATGGAACGGGGCTATGGAAACACATCAGAAGAGGATGGGAGGCCTTCAAGCATCATACTAAGTTGCAGTTGGGTACGGGATCCAAGATCAGATTTTGGAAGGATGCATGGTGTGCCAATAGTGCGTTAAAAGATCTGTTTCCTATTCTTTATGTGAATGCAAGTGCACAAGATGCCACAGTGGCGGAGGTTATGGGTATTTCAGGAAGTATTATTCACTGGAACATCAATTTCAACAGGGTGGCACAGGATTGGGAGATGGGGAGTTTTGCAGAATTCTTTAGTCTCTTGTATTCTTGTCGACCAAATATCCAGCATGAAGATGATTTGTGGTGGAACCCTGTAGTGAAAGGAGTTTTCTCTTTTCGACCCTTTTACAAGGTTCTCACACATGGGCCTGAGTTACAGTTTCCGTGGAGAAGGCTTTGGCGACATAAGGCCCCTCCCAAAGCTTCATTTTTTGTATGGACAGCGTCTTTAGGCAAGATTCTCACTACGGATAATTTGAGAAAGAGGGGGATAATTATTGCAGACTGGTGTTGTTTGTGTAAAAGAGGGGGTGAGTCGATGAATCATCTACTGTTACATTGCAAGGTAGCCAGGTTTCTTTGGGACGAGGTGTTCATAAGAATAGACATAGCATGGGTTATGCCAGAAACCGTCTTGGATTTATTGGCTTGCTGGACATCGATTCGAGGTGTACGTCAGATCAAAGCGGTGTGGAAGATGATCCCTACCTGTATTATGTGGTGTTTGTGGCAGGAGCGCAATGAGAGGACGTTTGAAGACAAAGAGAGATCTATGGAGGAGCTGAAAGTTTTATTTTTTAGGACTCTTTGTACTTGGGCCATTGCTGTGGACTTTAATGGCATAAACTTTCATGAATTTTTAGTTTCTAATGCCCATTCTTAGATAGGGCATTCTTACTTTGTAATTCACTAATTTATGGTTTAATAAAATTTTGTTTACTTATAAAAAAAAAAGATCTTCCTTTATGACATCCTAGCATTCTTGGAAGAAGCCCATAGAGAACCCTTCAAGCCCTGGCGTCTTGTCTTTGCCCATTTTCCTCACTACTTCGAAAACCTCCGCCTCCTAAAAAGCCCTCTCCATCCGAGAGACATCACTCGGTCCAATGGTGTCAAACACAAGACCATCAAGGGAAGGCCGCCATCCCATCAGCTCAGTTAGTAGTTGCTCATAGAAGCCAACTACATGGGTCATGAATTACTTGTTGTTCCCTACATTCAACACCGTCAATTTTCAGCATATCTATGTTATTGTTTCTCCTATGAGAGTTTGCAATACTATGAAAGAACTTCGTGCTTCGATCTCTTTCCCTTATTGTTTCATTTGTATTGTCACGATTACATTTTATAAATGATGTTGATTTTTCTTTGTCTTAATGTGAGCTTGTTTTGGAATTCAATGATTAATCTTTCCAGAATCAATTCCTACTTCTACAAGATACATTTATTCCCTTTAAGACCGTGGCATTTATAATTTTTATATGGTTCTCCCCTGCTTGATTTTGTTCACAATTGCTGTCATTTTTCTTCTTTTGTAATATTTTCTTTGGCCCAAAAAGAACTTTTTTGTTCTGTTTAGTGTCCACTGAAGTCTTGGTATGTTTTGTACTTAACAGGGAAAAGCTGAACTCAATGAATTTGCTGCTATACATGTCACCAATTGCAGTTCTAGTTTTGTTACCTGCAACGCTTATAATGGAGCCCAATGTCTTAGAAGTTACTGTGTCGCTTGGAAAAGAGCATAAATATATGTGGCTGCTGCTTTTAATTAATTCAGTGTTGGCCTATTCTGCTAACTTGTCAAACTTCTTGGTGACAAAACATACAAGTGCATTAACGCTTCAGGTTTGACCTAGTTTATTCTTCATTATCCTTTTTTTTAAATATAGCCACTAAATTGTTTTATTTGCAGCATATAGATATGACAGTTTATCTAACATCATGAATCTTACTTAAGTCGTACATGAATGAAGTCCTTCAGTTTACTGGCATAGCCACTGTCTACTTTCTGTTGATCACGATAAGTATAAATAATTATATGATGTATATTCTCTTTCTTCATATCAAAACTACATTAGAAGGAAATGGAAACAATGGCCATGGGTGTTCCTTTTCATGAAACAGTTTTGGTTCCCTCCAAGTTGAAGCCACATTCTTCAGGCAATAGGCAAATGATTTTTTTTTTTGAGTTTTAAGTTTTGATGCACTTCATTGTTTTCTGGGTCTTTCTCCCGAATATATACTGTATCATATGGTTTCAACCCTTTAATGTAATACTCATCATCTAGCATTAGCAAAACCCTGCCTTGATGAGGGATGCCAAGAAATTCAAGCCTATTACTTATGCATTGTGTTGGTTGTTTTCCATTCCTCAAATCTTTCGACTTTTCTTTGTCTCTCCTTGGAATTATGCTGTGATCAGGTATTAGGAAATGCGAAAGGTGCCGTTGCGGTTGTTATCTCAATACTTTTGTTCAAAAATCCGGTTACCGCTGTGGGCATTGGAGGGTACACAATCACTGTTCTTGGGGTAGTTGCCTATGGAGAAGCAAAGCGGAGGTTTAGATGAATGGAATGGTTTTGAACGGTGCAGTGAAATTACACGGGCGTAGATTCTTGTAGAATAGAATATTGTTTTTATTTAGAGGGTGTAATTTCTCGTGGCCTTGTATTTATTTATTATTGTGTAGACTAACATATTCTTCGAATCATCCTATTCTGATTTATTGGTGAGTGACATGTCCATCTTGTTTTTGCCATTTTTATCCTTTTTTAAGCCTGAAAATAGAAAGAGATAGATATCAACAACAGAAAGAAACCAGAATATATTTCAAGTGCAGGGCGTCCTGATTGGTTGGTACCACCATGACATAACTGGCAAAAGACAAATGAGTTGAATATCAAAGTTTTGAGATCATCACTTGCATCAGAACCACTAAGTTTTAATAGCTGTTTCCCGTCAAAATTAAGAATTGCTAGGACAGCAAGTTGATATATACTTTGAGCAATAATATTTCTCCACATGGCCTTAGTGATGAAGCTCACACTCCTACCAACCAACTGGGGGGCCTTTTCATAAGCCCATCATTTGGAGGTTCGGTAGCCAGTGCTAGTGCACCAAGAGTGTCCATAATCATGTTGACCCAAAGCAACTGCACAGCTGTTAGGGGAGCTGAACCTGGAAATGACACTGGAATTTTCATGGTTCTTTTGTTGCCTAACATAGTATGGAATTTCGGATAGGAAAAGAAATCAGCTTCATAATTCTGTATACCAGAGATGCATGCAGAAGCAAAATTGAGCACTAGAGCAACAACATTAACCGTTAACTGTAACTGCACAAATTTTTGGATGTTAATGTACACCGCACGTCGCCCGTCTGGCCACATTTACCATCCTCGCAAAGTTGTCATCCAATATAATGACATCAGCATTTTCTTTTGCGACCTGAAAGTTATATACATGGAAAGGGAAAGTGAGAAATGAAATAAAAATCTGGAATAGAAAAACATCCTACAAAGCAGCACAACATATAGTAGTGATGATACAAGTCCATAAGTATAAAATGATACTGAATGACCAAGATATTCCTATATGCCAAAGATAATGAGATGCATTGAGGGGAAAAAATGTCAGGCTGATGAAGACTTTATAATGATAGATGAGAGATCTTAAATATCTTGTATCACAAGTGTGCTAAAAAACACACACGAAGAGGGGAATGTTGTCTTTGGATTCAGTGGTAAATGTACCATATGATTCAAAGTGTGCTCAACCCATGGAAAAGAGAAAGGAAGGAGCATGATTTAGTTTTCCAATGGCCTTGAAAAGGCCTAGAGATGAAGATCTAAAAGAGTCAGATCTTCATATTCCTTCATTCAAAATGAGAATGCATGATGGAGAAGAGAAAACTGAGAGATGAATTAGAACGATATCAAACCTGCCTGGCTTAGCCATTCGAAATCATCAATATTACACCGATAAGGTCACCGCCGGGCGCCGGGGGGGGGGGGGGGCGGTGGCAGGTGGAGGGAGAGAAAACGAACAAGTCCAATGTCTGCTTCATGCAAAGCTGGAGCATCATTGGTCCCATCACCCGTAATAGCAACAACCTCACCAAACAAACTTCTCAAATGGGACACCAAGGTGTGCTTGTCCAATGGCAAAGATCGAGCCAGTGCAATCAACAAATTTGTCACACATTCCTAGTATAATTTCAGATGCCCCTTTGCAAAATGCACGCACCCCTCCACCAGGAAGAGCTACAAGCACAGACATCTTCTTCCTAACTGTGCGCTGGGCATTAAAATCTCCACCCAGAAACAAGCCAAATTCTAAGATTGCAGATTCTGTCGTTGTTCCCAAAATGATATTCTTTCCACTATCATCCTTATCCACTTCAGAGCCAGTATTTTGAAATATAGCTTGCAATAGGATGCCTAGAACTCTTCCTGATATAACCGATTTTAAAACATCTTTATTCCCACTAACTTTTACCTCTATAGAATTTTCAGATATCCATCATTTATCAACCGCCTTATGATTTGTGGTCAATGTCCCAGTCTTATCAGTGCAAATGCAACTTGCGGAACCCATTGTCTCACATGCAGAGAGATGCCTCACAAGCGCCCTTTCATCCATTAATTTCTTCATTGCAAAAGCAAGGCTCAAAGTCACTGCCAATGGCAATCCTTCAGGGACAGCAACGACGATAATGGTCACTGCTGTGGCAAAGAAGTTTAGAATTGTCAGTGCATCACTTGAAGACCAATTTGTGAACTCATGGTCAAGTGCTTTTTACGCCAGATACCTTCCTGTCAATACCACAAATGTCAGCACGGCAAAAGCAAGCCCAATTTTACCATTAATTGTGGCTACATCATTTAGCTTCACCTGCAGTGGAGACTCATCTTCTCCTCCTTCATTTAGAGTTTCCATCAAATTTCCCCATTCGGTCCTCATACCAACTGTTGTCATCAACAGCTTTCCCGAACTATCTTGCACTTCAGTTCCTGAAAGAAGAAAAGGTTTAAACTTGATTCATCAGTCAATAAGCTGTATCCTGATATATAAAATTCCATCTGCTGGAACTTGATCCCCAGTTGACAAGTGTCCGATATCTCCAACAACCAAGTCATATGTAGAAACCTTTTTTCTTCTCCCGTCTCTAGTTACCTGGATAAAAATCTTTTTCTTCTCCATATCCAAATCATTGAATTATAGATTAACTTTCCAACCAGAAATTCCAGGAAGTTATAAACTATTGCGAGTCAAGGAAGCTGAGAGCCGGGGAGCTCAAATTCTAACAATGAATAGGAAAAGTGATACTAAACACCTTATTAGACAAACATTAATGAAAAAACCTTTTTTTCCTTTTTCTTTTTCAAATTTCTGATTTTTTTATATGAAAATTTAAAGAAAAGGTCATTTTCATATAAGAAATTAAAAAAAAAAAACACACACACAACAAACAATTTTGTTTTTTGTTTTTATTGATGGTCAATAGATAGATATTATATGATTTCTCGAAATATCTATAGGATTAGGATGACTATGGTTCTTTAATGTCAACCATTAAACCGTAAGCGGCTTGAGCATTTGGTTGAGGCTGTAGAGAGAGAATTGCAAGGTTCGGCTGCACAAAGGTCGAAAACCAATAAGTGCACCCATTTGGATTTGGAAGCGAGCACACAGCCTCCCTCATATTGGCTTTCAATTCAAAGGAAAAGGCCACCGGAGAACCAATCCCCAAATCCCAGTCTCTTACAGTTACAGGCCTTCAAGTGAGAGTTGAAATGTCTAGTTATTTTTCAATGCCTTCAAATGATTTATTTGTTCGATGGACCCAGTCAAAACCTTTGTCATTGCATTGATGCATTCGTTTCTTTCTTGCATTATGCTCAATGCTGCACCTCCAACCCCTACTGGAGCAGAGTTTGGAACCAGTGGAATATTTATATTTCATGCAAGAATTGCCCCTAAAAAGTTGCAGCAATGCAGCCGATTTTATCAGTTTATCCAAGTCAATTCACTTGTGCTCAAGCTGTAAAAACAACAAAAACCATAACAATTCCGGTAGCTACAAACTAATTGTCATAACCTTAAATCTTGAAATTATTCCAATTGCTCGCATCCAGGTTACCAGCATGATAATCCAGACTGTAACTAGGAGAAAAAACTACAATAATATCCCGCTGGTTATTGCGGTTGAGTCCAAACTGACTGATTGTCACTTGCTTTTTGTTACCGATGATTCGAGTTTGTGTAACCAGTTCACATATTGGACTTGCTCCTTTTTATGTAGGTGAAGCAAGAGAAAGTTTGTTAGGTTTTCTCCAAGTCCCTTGGATACTAAGTACTCCTTGAGGGCATCTTGTAATTGAGGGTCCAAAGAACTGCAAATAGACATAAAAGAAAGAACGATAACATAGATGATAACAATACAAAGAATCCAGAATGAGGAGGGAAAAAAACTAAAAAAATAACATGGTGGATTTGATGTGAACAAATAGCATGCGCGCTTAGGCATTTGAAGACAAAAATAAGATTTGATCTAGAAAAAAAAAAATCAGAATTTCCTTGAGACAGAGAACCCTCACTTATACGGTTAAACTAGAAATGATATAACAGCAGTCTTCATCGTTCATGTTCCAAACTTTGCTAAAAACTTGAGCAAAATATGAGTTTTTAGGTTGTCATTACCATCCCTTTCCATTATTCTTATATCTTGTCAAGGTGCAGCACTATACTGGAAATGTATGGATCACAAACTCTTCAGATGAGTACCCAGAAAACCAACATGAGCGCTCAGGAAACCAGGAAACACAGTGGAAAATAGCATTCTCACTATGAGGAGTCTTTTTCTCCTTCTAAATAGGTGACTCTCTTGTATGCATCCAGTAGACTTGGGTGGCACCTTTTGTGAGAAAAACCATGAGGTGGGCTATGATCTAAAAATAGAGATCTATCAATGAAATATATAAAGAAGTTAACACCAAGCATAATCCCTAATAAAGGACTAAATTAACACCCATGTGAGCTAATCTAGATCAGTATGACCATGATACAGCCCCATTATGGCTAACACTCACGGTGAGGAAATCACATTCTATGAAGTAAGGGATGAGGAAAATGAAGAGAAAAATATAAAAGAAAAAATTATTATTATTTATCTACTTTTTCGCAAAACAGATGGATCATTAGTGAGTTTAACGTCAAGGTTTCCTCCTGGTAACATGCATGGCATCCTATTTAAAAGAGTCCAATCAACAGTACCAATCTTATTTAACCTCAAGGCATTCTACAGAGAACTTTGTCATAACCAATCTTACAAGTGGATCTTGGCTACTAAGTGAAAACACATCACTATCTTAGTTAGTAGTCTGCTTAAGAGAACCAGCTCAAAGCAAAACCTGTAATGCAACTCTCCTAACAGGACTCTCCTCTTCAAACGATAATGGGACACATCAAACCAACTGTATCTGGTGGTTGCTGTTTATGTTATCTATTTAGACCAAAGATCATGCCTCACATGATTACGTGGATTTGAAGGATTAACATACAAGCATTACTATTGTCAAGCAAGCAAAGTCTTTTACCCCAAGGATTTGTAAAGGTTGATAACTAGTACACACATATGACTACAAAACTTTACCTGAATATTGGGCCTCTGTAGAGGGAAGAGTCAACACGAATTGATGATGGGAAATAGTTGGCATTATGGATGTCAAACTCAGATACATCATTGCCTCGGTAAGAAACTCCGCAATCAAACAGCAACATTGAGCTGAAGCCAGGCTTTTTTAAACATACTTTCATCAAAACTTCCCTTGGGAACACACTCTCTTGTCCATATGTCACTGGACCAAGCACAGCTGATACAGCAACCTCTTCCCCTGACTCACATGTTTTCCGCAAAACCACATCTTGGGATTGGGGCGAGTCCCATTCCACCAAAAAATTCCCCAAGGAACCACTTTGGTTATTCTGTTTACATATCAACACACATACAAGTTAAGATGGGTCGAATCCTCTTAATTTTACAAGGCTAGGCACACAAGTCATTACATTCCCAAATATTTTTAAAGTCCAAGATAAGAAACATATTGCGATTAAAAAAAAACCAGCTTTCTGTTTCTATCAGCTTCGTTCCCTATCCAGTAACGGAGTGGGATGATAGGACAGGATGCCCTATCCATCCGATAATAATAGGCACAGAGGTTTGTTGAGTTGAGCTCACATAGAGAGTCATTTCTTCACAAGAGAAGTTCATGCACCCCCTCCCTCAACCACCACCACTAAAACAAAGAAATAAATTTCAGATCTCTTAAATTCAGGTATTCAAGAGGCTGGAAGTTTCAAGAACCCATTTTTTTCACATTCGCACAAATAAATCCCATTTACCTTTCACAAATCTAATGCTCGAATAGCGCGAGATTCATTTCAATAAATGGATAGCGAAGGCTGAGCCATGAATAGCGCGAGATTCATTTCAATAACGAATCGAATATCTAAACAGGAAAAGCATGGAGGGTAGAAGGAGCTATAGAACCTGAAAGCGATTGAAGGAGTGCTCGTGGGCGATCTCAGACTGCAAGACCTTGATCAAGTCCAAATCTTGAAGAGCTTTCCGACCCTTTCGCAAGATAGGAGTCAGCCTCGTCATCCTACGCTTCGACTTTCTAAAACACTGCTTTATTTTATTTGAAAGGTCGATTTGTTTGAACGAGATAAGGAAAATACAAATGGATGTGTCCAGAGACTGGAGTCGGGACCTGGATAGGGAGAAAGAAATTAGATGAGGATTGAAGGTTAAATAAAATGTTATTATAATATTATTTTTTATATTATTATTATTTTAAAATTAAAAAAAATTGAATTATTTATTATATTTTATATAAAAATTTAAAAAAATTATAATAATATGAAGCGATAAATCTTTCAAAACTATTCTAAATTATTATGAAATTTCATAATAATTTGCAAACTTGTATAAAAAATATATATGTATATATAATATGTCTAACACATGATTATGTAATAAGAAGTACTATAGACACAAATGAAATATTATATAAAAATAAATTTACAAATTTATGATGTTACTCCATATAATCAATTAGATTTACTTTACGATAAAAGTAATTTTATAATCTAACATGTCATATCAATTTATGTCATTTTGTAGATTTACTTTTATGTAACATCTTTATGGCTAAAGTATTTCTCTTTATAAGCAGCACTCCCAATGACTCTTGTAAAATACAATTTTCTTTAAAATATAAAGAAAGGTAGCTAAAAGTCTCTTCTATTAGAGCATTCTCAATAGTTTATGTATCTTATCCTTTAAAATACACAGTTCTTCTATGTGCAGTCTAGAGTTGCAATGGCGGAGGAGTCGCCTGCCACATCAGCCTACCAATTAATCAAAAAAGAAGAAGAAAGAAAATAGACGAAAATAGAAGAAGAAAAAAGCTAGGCATTTGAAAGACAAAAGTTACGGACGACAAGTTACAAACAAATGGGTCTCTCGATGTGGGTAGATTAACTTCAAGTGAGTATTTTGGTGATCTTCATAGGTCTCGTTTTCGTCTTCGTGAGTTTTGGTTTGTGGCAATAGCAGATAAAGTAGCAATAACCAACAATAAAAACGAACGAGAGCAACTAAGAGAGTAGTACAAGAAATAAAAAAGTTCCTAGAAATTGCAAAATCAGAAGGGTTAGGAATCTGGATTTCTAGAGGAAATTTCAGTTTCCCCTAATGTCTATCCACAAAGTTACAACCCCAATACAAGAAGAACCACAAGATCAAGGCCTTGGCCAATACTCCCAACACCTTCAACCACGTGGGGAACGCATATACTTCCCACCAAACAGAAGCACCCAACAAAGAGATTTTTGACCAAATCAGTGGCCATGTAAAGCACAAAAACAATGGGTATGAAGAGCATCAAAAGAGAGATAGTCCAAGTCCAAGTCCACAACATCTTCGACTCTCTCTCGAAAGCTCTGGGATTTACATACTTACTACTGGTAAGATAGATTGGTGTCCAGGATTTACACCTCGTTGTGGTCTTCAAGTAGATCTGTGCTCACCCATTTTCATGGGTCATCTTTCTTGTTTGGGTCTTTGGCTTCGTATCAGTGCAGACTTCCATGAAATCTTCAAATCGGTGTGGGTATTTGTTCCTTGAGTTTGACAGTAGTCTTCAAGTCGAAACAACTAAACATTTCATCTCGTCTATTGTTCTTTGTCTTTTTTTCTTAATTTCATGGGAACTGAACAAAAAATGCAAGCTTGTCCAAAAAACACAATAAAATTCTTTCTTTCGTCTTCTTTCTCAATTTCTATGGAAACAAATGGAGAACCAAGAATTGCTAAAAACTAAAGCATATCATGGGGGAAAAAATTATTTCCTTTTTTTGCAATTCACAAAATGGAAGTAAACTAAAAAGCTGCTCCAAACAACAATGAAAAAGAAAAAGAAAGAAAGAAGGGAGACTGAGGAGAGGGAAACTGAGAGAAGCCTTCAGTAGTTGAAACAGTGTGCTCCATTTTTTTGAAACGGTGCGTTTGGTTATTTTCCACATCAGGAGCCATTTACTCACCGCTTTCACGAGCGCGACTGTATTGAGCATTTTTCTAAAATACATCATCAAAATTCACTTTTTCTATTTTACATACTGAATTTTACAATATACCATACATCAGTTTATCTATTTTTTCTTTATATTATATTATTTAATAGTTTGTTGAAAAAAAGTACAAGGAGAGAGAAACTATTGTGGGAGATAAAGTACATGAAAAGAAAATAAATAAATAAAATATTTTTACATTTGTGTACAGTTTACGCTACATGTAGCTGAACACTGTAAAATGGAAAATACATTTGAAACTAGATGATCCGTTGGAGGCACTTTTTGAACTACTTTTCTTCAAATTTCACATAAAAATAGGTTTTACAAAACCCATTGAGAGTGCTCTAAGATCATCTATTCTATTTCTATTTTACATTCAGCTATAGTAAATCCTATACACGTAGAGGTTTCTATTCATTCCTCTAAACATTTTTTCTCTCTCTCTCATTTCATTCTCTTTCATTTTTATCTTATTTTCATTTTAACCATTTTATCACTTTTGCGCGCACAGGCCTCACTCTCTTATCTTTCATCTACTCGCTAGCACTCCGTTTATATTTCCTTCAACTTTTCTATGCACAATCAGAAGTTTTGATATTGTTAATAATAAAGGCATATATATATATATATTTTATCATTTTACTCTCTTTTTTAAGTAATTTAAAATATTACATTATACATAAAGAAATATTACAAATTTCAAAATATATGATCTATAGAGAAATATTTGAAATATATGATGTGTAGAGAATATAATATTTGAAGTAAATAAAAAAGATTAAAAAACATAACATTTAAATGATATAAAGAAAAAATAGAAAAACTGATGTATGATATATTATAAAAGTCAGTTTGTAAAATAAAATAAAAAATGAATTTTAGTGGTGTATTTTAAAGGATATGATAAAGAAGCCATTGAGAACGCTTTTAAAATGATTTTAATAAACAAAAGGCATACTTTCGTAATAATTTTCAAACTCATACATATGAATATTGGTAATGTAACTTTCGTAATGCTCAGTTGTGAACTGGACCAATGATTTTGGTAATGTAACTTCAATTATGGTTTGCAAAAATGGTTTGATTTCGAAGAATATTTAACTAATTGAATCCGTTAGAAACTAATAGAATTTGCCTCTTTGCAATTCGATCAATTTGTTGATCACAAAATTTATGAATAGAGATCGATTGTAGCCGACTGCAATAAATTACTCAAAACTATATTTAATTAGTTTCTGAATTGTGTTTTAGATTTCTCTTATACAAAATATGAGAGAATATAATATATACTAATTTTCTCACGTCGATCTGTATGTAATAAAAATAGTAGAAAATTTGAATAATAAAATAAAGTTTTTTTTTTAATTTTTAATTTGGTAGAAGATAAAACTTAATTAGAGAGAAATGAGTATTTTTTTATAATATTCAAATTAGTGATTATGCATGGAAATTAATGAGTACTTCCATATATATGTAGTCACTAATTTAATACAAAATTAGTGAGCATTTTTAATTTGTATACTGTAAACTTTTGGTTGGGATGACATTTAGTTACATATCATGCATGTTAGACTATAACAAAACTCCAGGCACGTGGCTTGTAAAATACATCGGTCGCCACCAATAAAAATGCTCCACATGTCACAATAATAAAATATGAAAAAAAAGTATTTAAAATAAAATAAAAAACTGAAAATGCGCCAAGTTAATGTATGAAAAGAGAAAAATTATTTCTAACTGTGAATTGTACAATTGCTATATAATCATTTTGAAAATAATAAACCCTATTTTTTTTTCAAAACTATTACACGATATTTACATAATTTACGATTGTATATAATATTACTGATCGTATAAAAAATTTCCTCGCTATGTTTAAAAGTTGTCGTCATTTTAGTAAGGCAGTATCTATCCGTTAAGTACTGTCAACGTACGTTTATTAATTCTATCATGTATTGATATATATTGCATCAATTGGTTATTATGTTGAGATGGAATAGTTTGCCTGCCGAGGGTATAGATAACTTATTTCGTTAAAAGATTTGTGTGTGGGTGAAGGTTAGAGGCTAGCTCTTTGAAGTTCTTTTTTGAAGTCTATATATCGACACCTGAAATCATGATCTCACGGTAATAATTACATAAACCATTGGGAGGCATGCATGCACGCACTATAAAAAAAAAAATGAATATTTATAATAAATTATTTATAACGAAAATAAATTCATATTATAAAAAAATTAAAGATTATCGGCGTTCGATAAACACCGACACTTGTCAAAAAAATGATCGGAAATAACTGATTATTACGTATAAGATTTTTTTTTAGGGATGCATGAGTTGTATTTCTTGGTCTATGAAAGGTACGTAGTACTGCATATGTACGTTAAAGATTACTGATCTCAATAATGATATCTTGATCATGATCTAGCTAGCTGTTTCTCTGATGATTTGGTCAAAAAGCATTCAAATTAATCTACGATCGGTCTATGAATTGATCATCGATCTACATTTTATATATATATATATATATATATGCATCTCGATCGTCAAAAAGCATTTAAATCGCTGTCTTGTAGCTAGCTAGGAGTGGTATTTTTTTTTTTTGAAAGATAGAGTAGTATTGATAGGCATGAAGTAACTTCATGCAGATGAAATATTCCGGCCCTCATGATCAGGTTCAGAGCAGCTTGCTGGGCAACGTACGTACGTGGAGGCCGTAGGCATTCATGCATGCATTCCTTAATTAATTCCTTCCTTTGCTGTTTAGTTTCATGTCATCACGTAGAGTATGGACTGCATGGTACTGGTCGATCAGTTTCTTTCCCTTGGACGATCGAGGTAGCTAGCTATCTATTAATTATATAAAAATCAAGTTTTTAATTGATGACTTAGCATCCAGCCCGTACTATTTGGCTTAACAGCCAATTCACGGAACGGTTAAAAATTAAAAATGTCAAGCAGTGCAAAAGGAATTGAAGAACCAAATGTCAAGCGGTGAATACTTAGAATCAAATATCAACTTTTAATTTTTTGATATTAAACCCTTTCCCCGGTCATTGTGATCTCTTGAAACCAAATACCTATCAAATCCAAATTTGGCAACGAAGATGATGGACAATGCATCAAGAAAAAACTAACACGAAGAAGATCAAATCCTTTCAAAAATGCAAGACTCTGAAACGAACTATTAAAAGACGCAACCCAGCAGCATAATATAGATCTGAACAACTATGAAACCATCGCTTTTTCCATAGCATTAGGATGGATAAGTAAGAAGTAAAAACGAATTACCGATACCTTCTAAAAGCACAAAAGTACTTTTCTTCATCGGCAAATGATATTATAAGAAAACCATCACTCATAGTAATTATTGAAGGAAAACAAAAAACACAGAAACCTTTATCGTTACCATCTGAAATCAATTTTCTTCATCAACAATGGTAAGTGTTGAAGGAAAATCCAAATATTTAATGGTAAAGAAAATTCTTCCCTTTCAGCCAATGACCAACATAATTAGAAGAGAAAACCAAGATTTTGCTGCGGAGATGATCGGCGAAAATAAAATAGAGGGAGACTTTTGGCGATGTAACATCGCATGGGCATACGTGGGAGGCGAATGAGTGACCGGTGCAATTGTGAAGTTTCTATAATGCCTTGTTTTGGTTTCCTAAAACAAGACAAAAGTCTCCCTGCATGTTGATTAGGACAAAGAAGTGAATGATTTTAATCAGGACAAAACAGAGAGTGTTGAAGTTTCTTTGTTCATTGATGGCATGTAATTTTTTTATCGTAATTCAAATGCTTGATCTACTTGCTTTTGACTATCTTATATATATTTAGCCTCGAGTAGAAGAGGATCGGCAGCATTTTCTGGATTTGAGAAGAAAAAAAAAAAGGAGGCTGTACATAAAGTTTGCAAAAATAGGTACAAATCATTTTGTTCGAGGCATGTTATCTAATTTTTGGTAATTATTGATCATTACATCTTTTTCATACTATTTATAATTGAAAGCTACTTCTAAAAAAGAAAAAGTGCAGAATTGAAAGGCAAACATAAACCACATGAGTACGTCCTCATTTATATATATGTATGTATTCATGTATATAATGTGTGCGCGAGGGTTTGTTTATGCATAGCTAGGAACGTACATGCATGGGCTATTTAATTAAGCTATACAAGCCTATAACCCATAAAATGCCAGGATTGTTGTGTATGAAGAAGAGATACTTAAAGAGAGACTGAATTTTATAGTGAAAAAATTTGAAACGATTTATAGGGTGATTTATTTGACGAAATAATATAAAAATTGAAATAGTACATTTGGCTAAAGACTTGAATCGATTTATATTTTTATATATAAGAAAAAAAAAAAATTTAATAGTTACAATAGTACTTCAACATGAAACATTGTTTTTAAAAGGATTACCGCTCTATAAATATAATACTTTAAGTTTAATGAGTATAATAGCATTCTACCTATTAAACTTAAAGTGTACGTTATATGTTTAAGGAGCAATAATCATTTTAAAAGCAATGTTTTATTATGAATTGCTGTAACTTTAAGCTTCATTTCTTTTCTTACATATAAAAATATAAACTGATTCAATTCTCTATTCAAAGATACAATTTTAACTTTTATATTGTTTCGTCAAATAAACTGTTCAATGAACCTTTTCAAATTTTTTTCAGTATAAAATCTAATCTCTCTCTCTGATATACAACATACACAATAATCTACAAATTATAGACTTGTATATAAATAATACGTATTGTACATATGTACGTATTATTTATATATGAGTCTATAATTAATACGTATTATTTATGTGCGATTTTGTAACATCCAGCATTAATTAATGATAGCTAGTTACGTACTCGAAAAGATAACAAATTATTAATTAAGAGCTCTACTTTGAAGCTGGAAATTAACTTCGAAAATGTCCAAAAGCACTGTACCTCATGCACCGTGCCGTACGTAATCGTCTGATCGATATGCATGCGGACGTTTAATTAATTGGTCAAATTTTGTATAATAAAAATTGTGAGAAGAACAGTTACAGACATAAAGATATGATATAAATTAAATTTATAAAATGATGTGATTTCATGAAATTCGTAAGATCTACTTTATAATAAAAATAATTTTATAATCTAACGCATCGAATCAAGTCACATCAATTTGTGATCTGTTAATTTTTATATAACCTTTTTGTGGTTAAAATATTTTTCATTAATTAATGAGTTAAACGTCTTTTTCTTTAATTCCCCTTAATTAATGTAATTCCTTCCGTATATAGTTATATATAATTAAGGCTGATCATCTCTAGCTAGCTAGGTCGCATATCACTACAACAAAAAGTGGCTTTTGCGGCCACTTTAATTTCCGGCAACAAAAATTTTACAGGAAAAAGCTAGTTTTTCCAGTTAAGACAATAAACTAGCGACATCTCAGCATTTCGCAAGAAAAAGTCTCTATTTCTGGCGAATTATAGTGTAGCCGTAAAAACAATAGACAGATTTGATCTATTACGGCGATTTTTAGTCTATTGCGGCGATAATGTTGTCGCTGCAAAAAAATTAGATTTCAGACGCTTTATTGGGGCGACCATTGTCGCTGCAATAACCTTATGTTTTAATTAATCCCACCTCCCTTTCCTCTTCCCCTGTCTCATTTCCCTTCCTGCGAAAGAAGGAGCTCCCGCGATTTTCTCGAAAACCCATGCCCTAACCAGTCGACCGCCACCGTTGACCACCACGTCCTCGCAACAGCCACCACGATATCACAAGATTTTCGGTATGTTCAAAAACCTGAACCGATAAAACCCTCTCACCCATTATCAGTCACCATCTGCGCCGAAACCCATCCCAAACTTTAGCTAGCCGACGATGTTGATTGTTAGAAATCGACAACAATTTCCACAATTCCGGCCATCCTAACACACGAGAATCAATTGTGGAGCTTGCGAGTTGTGATCATCGGCACTACCGTAGGGATCTGGGGTGAATCCAGCAAGGTCAGTCTACTGTATTATGCTTAAAGTTTTATTTTTTCCCTGTTTATTTCCTTACTAGATTTTGTTCATGCAATCTGTTAGTGTAATGATGTTCGACATTCCATGTTTTATAATTTGATTTTGGTTAAATAAAATTTAGTCATAGACATGGTTCAGTCTCAACTTCATGTGAAGGTGCTTCATTGATGATTCGGAAAACCATTATCCTCCTCTATTTGTAAAGTCTATAATTAACTGCATGTAATGGACATTTCTTGGAGGGGAAAATACTAAGTGAGAGGAACAATTTCTATAAACATGTTCTGGCTGCACTGGTTTAGAGTGAACTCTCTGGTGGTTCAAGTTTTTACATGAATAATATTGTTTAAAATACTTACTGGAAAAATTGTTTCTCTATAGATATCATATAATGTGATGGTCTAGGTGTTGAAGTTGGCTTATGTGTATCAAAATTTTAAAACCTAAAAACAACCAAACCACATTGGAATTCTATGTTCTTTTTTACCAATGGCCATTAAATATTTGTTTTCTTAGTTTAATGAGATTCTATACTGCAGTTTAACTATAATTGTTATGATAGTTACCTAAATGTACTTAAAAATATATGCTTGGAAGATTGTGACTAGGAAATTATTATGCAAGCTCCCAAAATATGATTGATCTACGATGATCATTCTTGAACCAATTAACTTTCTGTACATTGATGGTGCTGAGGTACCGATTTTTGCTTTGCAGATTTTTAATTTATTTCCTATAAATTACCTTTTGGCCACTCCGAAGAATCATGTTTTTAAAAATTCCATAGATTATTATAACATTGCCTCTTAGTTAATTTTACTTCTTTGGTACCTATATGGATTTATCTCCAAACATAAATATGGACCTCTACTTCAGCACAATCTGCCATTCCCCAAATTTGATGAGGTTACAATCTTCTCAATGCTTACTTGAGAGCCGTAGATAAACTTTGATAGTTCACATACTATCTAAGTCCCCTTGTTGAAATTTTTTTGTAGTTTTTCACTAGCATGTGTTCCCAATTCCAACTCTCTCTCTCTCTCTATATATATACTTATATAGATCTCAATCTCTCTCTCTCTCTCTCTCTCTCTCTTTGTGTGGATACTGTACAGTGTGGCAATCATAAAGTGTTTTCTATGATATTTTCTGTACTTTATGCTGCTTAGGCCGAAGGATACTAAGATAGGCTAATATTTTCCATTCATGAGATGCTTATTTGTAAGATAAGTTAGCTTACATGAAATGTGCATGCCATGTGAGTACTTTGCGTCTGAGGTTATCTGGTCCAATAGGGAGTTTGAATGTCTTAGGGAGGAGAATGAGAAAAACAAGGCTGAGGCATTGAACTTGCATAATGCATATAGTTATTAAGCATGCTGTTTTGATGGTTTTTTGGTAAATTTCTGGACAAAGAAACCCTTGGCATGGAAGAATACTGATGTTTGTTTTCCCTTAAGAGAAGTGCCCAAGATGCCAACCCATGGCCTTTAAAGCACGATACAGGTATGAAAAGATAATTTCATTGTTGACATTATATTATGAAGGGCATTCTGCCTGTGGTTAGAATCTGCATGTTAAGGATGGATACATTTTACTTGCATGTTAAGGATGTTTTAATGTTAGAAGAGGACATCCATATGAAAATATAGACCAATTGACTTGTAGTCACCAAATCAGGTTGGAGTAGTTTAACCTGGATGGTTTTGGCTAACAGGTCTGAAATCATCGAATGATAATGCATATAGTTCACAAATTCATGATACATGCTTGACTATGTATCTATGTGAGAAAGCTTAAGATAGGGAAATATATGTTTGAAACCTATTATATGACGGTAAATACAAGCTCTGAATAGTTAGTGGATTGATACTCTAATATGAAAAACTTTGCATATAAGAGGTTACAATAGCTTGCATGTCTTTGCTACCCTTGATTAACCTATGTAGATAAAATTGTCATAGCAGAATACTCAATAGTCTTTGATATATCCATATATCACTTATCGACACAGCTAGCCAAAAATAAACTGATTTCACATTGAACACTAGGACTGTAAGGGCAGTTTAATTGCCACCCTTGCACAGAAAGGTTGAGTATATTTTGGGGGGGGGGGGATGCATCATGAATGGATAAAACCAAAATATGTGATATCCTGTTTATATTTAACATGTGGAATTTGCATTTACTTGGAATTCAAGATTATTACTGGTTTTTAAATCAGAAATGACGTGTAATGTTAAAATTGCAGCTTCCAAAATGAATGGTTGTGAGTCTAGAATTGGGGACCTTTTACATGTACATGACTGACTCCTATCAATTTTTGTCCAATCTTGCAGCTAATATCAGTTATTGGGACTAAAGATCCTAAGGACTTGTTCGAGTACCTGAGCAGAACAAAGACCCAAGACCCAAGCCTCCATGCATGCAGTTTAGGAAGAATAGTGGTGAATGAACAATCCAAGCATGTTCAAGATTGCACGATCAGGCAACCAAGTAGCTTTTGTCTGTGCAGTACCCATGTTCAAGATGCACGATCATGCATGTATATTTTGTCTGTGCAGTACCCGTACTGCAGGTTTTATGTAATATATGTGCATGTTGGTGACATGCAATGAAACTAGATTGTGCTAAAGTTCAATATATGCATGTACGTTGGTTAGTTATGGATTTTTTCTGTTGTTACGTTTTGGATTTCTGCTGGGCACTTGATCTAGTTTAAACTACATTATTGACTTATAGTTAGGCATGAAGTTTACGGCATAAACAGGATTTTATGGAGATGCAGTATAAAATCTGCATATAATTTAATGAATGCAAGCTGTGGCATGAATTGAGAAAAAAATAAAAATATTCTGACTATTTCTGACGGTGGCAAGAAATTTTTTGACCCAAATAGTTAACATGAAATACTCATTTCGGACCGTATTTATTGCCAGAGATACTCAAATGTGGCGAGGGAGGTCACCACAGAAACTTTTTTCTGGCGAAATGAACCAAGTGTTGACCACCTATTTCCGGCAAAATTATGTCTTTTTGTGGGGATTTGGTCATGCCAGAAAAAGTATTTTTTTGGACAGCACATGAGATCGCCAGATATAGTAGCATGTTCGGCCAGTTATTTCTGACGACCGTCCCACGAAATGAAAATGCCGGAATAAGACATTTGTGGCATTATATTTGAGTAATATGGACGAAATTAATCGCAGGAAATACCGCTTTTTGTTGTAGTGTATATATGGAATATTCTTATAAATTAATTGCAACAATTGATCAGAATTATATTATTATCTTAATTGATTAATCTATGTATATACATTTGAACAATTGGTATATATGATGCTACCTACAATTTAATATTACATTTAGTACTATATGCTAAAAAAAAGGTCAATTGTTCGATACTAATTGTTTAGTACAAATATATTTCTAACTTGAGATCGAAGTTTCATTGTGCATTTTCAAGCAAGCTAACCATGTGCGTGTTTGTCTTTTTGAATTATTTATATATATATATATATATGTATGTATAGATTGTATATCAGTTGCATGCGTCTGATCATATAATATATATATGATCGTGGGAATATGCTGGAGATAGCTAGCTAGCCTGTGATCAGGAACGACATAAAAACATTAAGAAACTGGCTACAAGCTGCATAATATATATATATATATATATATATATATATATATATATATATATATATATAAATATATGGCCATATTTAATATGTATGCACATATATTTCATGATCTATTTTGTCCGGTGAAGTTCTTGTTTTATTTGTTATAAATTAAATTGCAATTCATTAAATTTTACGCTAGAACAAGTTTTGCAATTTCGGATTTGTAGCTGATGATCATAATATTGTATTAGCAGATAAGAAATTCTTCAAGGAATGAGAACATGATCAAGTAAAAAAGGTGCAGTACTATTTCCCTAATTAGTAAACATTCAAGCTGCTGCAGGCTTCATGATGATCAGATCTTTCATTTTTTGTTTTATTATTACCTTTGTCTTTCTTCTCGTTTAATATCCCAAAGTCTCCAGTACTGATCTATTACGGCCTAGAGATATGAGCAATGAAAGAATCCAACTCCATGCGTGACTCTCCACCTTTATCCATGGACCGCCTGACAGTACCGCCCAAATCCGCCGCCCTCTCCCTTATCGCATGCCCTTCCTTCGATGCCATCAACAGTTTCACAGCTTTTTCTACCGTGGTTGACGTCACTAGCTGTTCCCGGCGCGACCAGTCCTTCACGACAATTCCAACTTCGAGCAATTCTGTAATCAGGACCGTGTTCCTCGGCTGGTCCGAGGCTATAGGCCAAGCTGCAATTGGCACACCCATGGTGATGCTCTCGATGCAAGAATTCCATCCGCAGTGACTCAAAAACCCACCCGTTGATGGGTGGCTTAGAATTTCCAATTGTGGAGCCCACCCTCTCACCACCATTCCCCTCTCTTTAACTCTCTCTTCAAACCCTTTGGGGAGCTCAGCTTTTCTCACATCTCCATTAAAAACATCTCCTTTATCAGCATCCCTCAAGACCCAGATGAACTTCTGCTCACTTTGCTCCAACCCAATTGCTAGCTCCTTTATTTGCTCATCTTCCATGGCAGTTGTTGTCCCAAACGACACATATATTACCGAGTTTGGTGCCTGTTTGTCCAGCCACTCCAAGCACTTATCCCGTCCAATATTCGAACTACTCTTCTTCTCGGGTATCCTAACCGGGTTGAATGGCCCGATAGCCCAATGCTTCTTGCCTCCGTCAATCTTTTCCATTAGATCCACATAGGCACCCTCTACGACCCTGCATGTGTTGTAGAGGGAGCCAGAATTCCACTTCTGGAATTCAAATTGGGAAGCAACGAAGTCCAAGAACTCGGTCGTGAAGCAACTTTCAAGAGATGGAATGTCTATAGGGATCTTGGCGTTTACTTCAGAATCACGAATATTTGCCATAGAATCCCAAAAGTACAAGAAAGAAGTAAAAGCCGATACACTGTGGAAAGTATAGGACTCGGCTTTTGGAATTTTAATCACGTCCTGCACCACATATGCCATCAGGGAGTCATTGATGACAATTACCCTTCTTGCTTTGGATGAAAGTTCACGTAAAAGTGCGGCAAAGGGCTCACGAAGGTGCAAGGAGGCATCGAATAATGGTTGGAGATGTGCAGGGAACTTGATTGCTGCACTGGGGTTAGGAGGAGGGGAGAGAAAAGTTGGGATTGTGAGGTCATGAAAATGAATATTGCTGTTTGAAACTGAAGAATTTGGGTCCCAACCATGGATACGAAGCATGGCTTGGCGGTTGTGGATGGCGGTGCCGGCATAGTGGACTGGGATATTGTACAGCAAGAGAAGACGGGAAAGGTGGAGGAGCTGGTTGAGATGGCCTTGTGCCGGAAAGGGCACCAGAACCACCGCCACCTCAGCTTTGTTCAGGTCATTTAGGCCTGCATCATGATCATGGAACTGGGAGTTGGCCATAGGAGGAGATGGAAAGTTTGTAAAAGGATTATTATATGTTAATTGGGGTCTACTCTTTGGTGAGTTTTGGAGTATAACATTGATGATCTGCTGGTTGTGTGGGATTTTATAAGCCGCAAAAGTACGTTCTCATCTTTCGGGATAAGCGAACTGCATAACATTAATAAATAATTAATTTACAATTTGTCGTTAACTTCTGGTGCTTATAAGTTCATCTGGCCAGTACTTACAACATTGATATTGTAATTCCATTGTTGTGCTGAAAAGGCATGCAGCACGACTTGCACTAATAACGATGTACAGATCACAAAGACGACAAACATAATTAACAAGGGGAAGGCCAAAATTGAGCGCAGTCATGTGCATCAAGTCAGATTGCAGGCGAGGGAATCTCTCTAGCTTGTGTCAAAATTAATATATATACTCTCTGAAACAACCTGAAATAATGCCATCTATGATCCATTTCTTTCGAACATTGTACAGCTTTTACTAATGCATATATATATGTACATATTTTTATTTTATTTTTGCATAAAATGAAATTATTGAATCCAAGTGCATGTATTTACGCTGTTGATAAAAAAACACTAGTACTCAAGCTCTCAAAATTCTTCAAATTATTAATCATATTGTTTCCCTTTCATAAATGATTTTATTTGCTCTTTATAGGCTTAAAATCGGATCTCAATATATTATCAGCAAATTAGCGACTAACAGAACCTTTCCAAGTACGTCGACGCTACATCATCAAACCTCCTACCCCCCCCCCCCGGCGGGGGGTGTTCCCAAAACAATGCGTGCTATTGATAAATGGTAGTACAATAATTTAGAGAAAAAAAAATAGAACCTATTATTAAAAAATATATAAACCACATATTTTCTTAATTTTTTTTTTAAAATAATTTCAAATATTATTTCTCACGTGGTTAATTTATGTATGGTTGAAACTTTCGAGGTTTCACAAAAACTACGGCTGCATTATTTATAACTCACCTACTCCCATTACCATATGGGTACGTCATTCCAATCCAAAATTACTACTCTATAATTAATATTTTTTAAAGTTAGGTTTATATTTTTTGATATTTTGTAAATAATAATAATAAAATATTAAGAGGAATAAAAAGTATTCTCAAAATATTTAAAAATACGTCCAAACTAAACCTTACCTTTTAGATATAATTAAGTAAATGCCGAATCTCGCATGCAATACTAGTTTTTTAAGCTGATGCATTGGAAATTGTCTTATCAATTCTGAAACATCTATAAATGGCTCAGGGAATTTTTTTTTTTTAAAGTGTTTTTTATTTGAACTTTACACGTTCTTGATATCTTTTGAGCTAAGATCAAGGCCGGTACGTGGAATATCTTCATGGGTCTCTATTTCTTTACTGTTTAGGTTTAGAGATATGACTCACACACCACGCCTTAGAAAGTATACTGACATCAGCCCTCGATTCCTTAACTAGCTAGCCGATCTCGTGTATGGGATCACGATTTTTAAGTTGTTTAAATTTATGGGTCTTAGGTGGCCAGTTGTTCATATTTGAGGATCTCAAAGTGTAAGAGAGATAAATACATGATTATTATTAATTAAGTGAAATATTCTACCATATTTATTATTTATTTAATGATCTTCAAAATATTTGTACGTCAATAATAAATACAGTAAGATCTACAGCTTGATGTATAATCTATATATCTCTCCGATCTCCCATGCTAGCTAGCTAGCTAGCTATATATATATACCATGCAGCTGACGTCTTGACTCTAGATCATCGATATTTTCTCTAATTCAGATTACTCATGATGTATTAACCGATGCTACTAATTAATTCAAGGAAAATTGGTAGCTTTATTAGGTGATATTACTTGATCTCTCAGAAGGACGAGAAAAATAAAGATACGAACGTACGTCTTCCTTAATTCTAACGTCAACTCTACCAATTACGTACCTAACTTAGGAATGTCTTTAATTTCTGAACAGGTCTGGATAGAAGAGGAACCACCTGAGGTTACTCCATTTGTTATTTTTGAAAAATTATGTATTCTTTGATTCATGAATGGAATTCTTTTAAAAAAAAAAAAGCTCTACCAATATTTACGTACCTAACTTCGACTCTAGTATATATTGTCTCACTTCTGAATGTAGAACAGATCAGAGATTAATGTTGTTTAAATAATACATGATATATAATTCACGATTATATTAATTAATTTCATGCTTGATTGTCGTGCACATGTATGTTGATTTTAGTTTGAAATTAAATCAGCGTCATGCAGGAAGAGTACTACGTATGAAAAAAAATAAGAATTAATCGACATTTCCTAAAGTTTTTGTCCGAATTAATTTTTAAGAGAAGAAACCTGATGATGAAGTTAGCTTATGCATGCAAGTCTTTATATATATAGTTAATTTAATTTCCTTATATATAGTTAATTATATACATTAATAATTTTCATCATTTAATACTCGTGTTAATATCAATACTAATGGTTATTTGGTTATAATTAGTGGACTTGATCTTCATCAAACTTTTTTTGTTTGTTTGTTTGTTTGTTTACAATTAAGGAGGGTTGGATATATGCATGCATCATGTATAGGAAGTACTCAATCCTTCGACATTGGCCTTAATGATCAGATCAGGAAAAATCATGTCATCAATCTACAAGCTGGACATATAATACAATCGCCAACTTCAACCCACCTATGAGTTAGGACTGTACGTAAGTAGTAATCTAAGGGACATAATTAGGAGGCCGCTGAACTGATCTCTTGAGTTGACATTCTCCAAATCTGTATAAATAAAGTAGTAAGCTAAAATAATATGTATGCTGTAATCATGTGCATCACATGCTATATATCAAAATAGACATGATGGATATAAGAAACACATCATAATATAGATATATATATACACACACACACTATACGGCTGGCATGCACAGTACTGCAGGGCTTGATGATCATTACTCAAAAAGAAAGAAAGAAAAAGAAGCACGAGTGGTGGTAGTAGTAGTAGTAGCACTGCAGTACTGTCGATCATCAAAGATGGTGCATGCATGGGCGATAAAGTGTAGACCCGTGCATGCATAGTCTGCCGCATGCATGCTATATATATATCATCTTTCTTTTGCCATTAATTGAGAGTATCTCTTTTCAAAAGGGTCCAAATTAATTAAGTTGCCCGCTCATCTCTGTTAGCTAGGCTTCCAAATTAAAGATCAGATTGCCGCCATCACGCAAAGCTTAAAACTTTATTTTATATATTGCGGGCACCAAATCAATCAGTCGGCAGCAGCTTATTCAATTTGTCCACAACAACAGCTGCATGCATAGCCTCCGCGAGGTCTCTTATAAACCACATGAATTGCATGATTTTTCTATATAGTTTGATATGATATATATATATATATATATATATATATATATATATATATGATCAGATTCTGACACTTTATAATAAAATTTATTTAATCATATCAAAACAATCATTTTATAAATTTATTTTGGTAAACCAAACATTTCTGTTTTTTTAAAAGAATAACTTGGAATAAAGTTAGTTTCGTGGTCGATCGAGTACTGATCTTAATTAAACTCTGATCAGCTTAGCTATTGGCCAGCTGAACAGGCAAACAATCTAATCAAATATAACATCACTAAAGATCATGGCGACGTACGTCACACCATCCACAAAGCATGCATGCATTTACATAAAGTTCAATCTGTCAACTAATTTGATCAAATATAAAGGATCTCGTTGATGAATGGACACTACTTTGCATGCTTGGCATTTAGTTTGATTCCTACTCACCAATATTGGTGTGCGAGTTCTAAACCAACCGCTCCTGACTGAAATATACACTTCCACGTAATTCGGATCTAGTAATTAGTACTTGACCACGATCCTTTAATTTTTTTTCCCTTTTTATTTGACTAAAATTGAGGGACCACACCACCTTCGTTGATCAACGTGAGTCAGCTTACCGTTCATGCATCCACTCGATCTGGGATTTATTCCCCTTTTTGATTGAAAATAAAATAGAAACTTATATATATATATATATATATATATATATATATCATGAGAAATGTTATGGCTGGACACAAAAAGATTTCATAAAAATAAATTCATAAATTGATATGTCTTATATGATCCGTTAAATCATCTACTTTATAATAAAAGTAATAGCTTTATAATCTAATATATTCTATCAATTCATGTTAATTTATCATGTGTTTATTTTTATAAGATATGTTTGTGACTAAAGCATTTATATATATATTTATATATATATTCAAATATATATGGCGGATGATCTTCAATCTCCATTGCAGTATATATATTCAAATATATATCTCCATTGCAGTATATATATTCAAATATATATCTCCATTGCAGTATATATATTCAAATATATATGGCGGATGATCTTCAATCTCCATTGCAAGGAAGAGAGAACAGTGTTAAGTGTGAACATGCAGCACTAGTTTATGCCTACTTGTAAATTCAGGAAGAAGCCATATATCAAGAATAGGTAATTAATGATATCCTTACACTTCCTTTACTATTGATTTTCTATTCAGTTATTTTTTTCTTTTTTTTCTATTTGTATCTGGATTAAAAATTCTATAACATGACCTTCTTGTATAATTTAGAAGAAAACAAATTCAATCAATGAATGTAGTACTGTAATTTAATTAAAAATAAATTTAATTTTATAAAAATAAACTCATAAAATAAAAGAATAACAATTTTTATAAAAATGAATTTATTTTTAATTAAATTATATGATTATGTTGGTTGATTGGTAGAATCTATTTTTTTTTAAATTATGTAAGAAGATTATTTTATGAAATTTTTAATTTAAATTTAAAGAGCAATAGAAAAATCAAGACTAAATAATAAAAATATAATAAAAAAAATGTAATGCTTTCATTGGCACTACCTGCTGCATGCAAGTAGTGATGATCCACTTACCCAAAAAAGACGACATGTACTTGGGATTGGCGCATTTCTTCTGTCGGACATTAAATCATTTTCCAAGTACGCATTTGACAGATGCTGCATGCAGCTATATATCTCAAACTGATCAACTTGTCTGCAGAATTTCCATCCATAAATGGTTTGGTCGCTGAATGTACTCAAGCAAGCTGACTCAGATTCCACTGCATAATATGATCTCCGTGAACATGTTGTGGATGTAGTTATTGATCATATCCAAGCTGTCAGGTTGCAGTATTATATATAATATATATAATATTAGTCGCATGCATGGGCCCACATCTATCTATCGAAGAGTTGTTTTATATGTTTGTGTTCATATGTTTGATTCCCATCTCATGATGATCTCCATCTCTTCCGATGATCATTTATATATTTAGAATTGTCCATACCGATTATGACCCTCCTCTACTCAAACCTTTTGCATGCAATCTTATCTTACCCGCGGCCGGAGTGATTAGCAAAAATATATACAAATAAAAAAATACAATAAAAAAAACTAATATCCATCCTACGTAAGTTTTGATATTATCTTTAATAATTATTAATTTGATATTATCTCCAACATTTCGTTTTTCACCAAAATTTTCATGCTAAGTTCGATTCACCATACACGATTCTTAAACACAATCATTGCAATGAACTTATAATATTTAAAAGTATATATCTCAAAAGTCGACGAAACTTTTTCCATATATATATATATATATATATATATATATATATATAAGCACAAAATTCATATTCTTATATATCGGTGAAGATTTTTAAATATGAAGGAAGAAAAGGTAATGAATAAAAATGTAGCACAAAAATCAAGTCATTCATACTATTTATATAATACTAAAATCCAACAAAATACTATATATTCATGAATATTGCATCATTCCGTGAACAAATTCGCCTCTAGTATGCAGAAGTTTTGGGTTCTAGCTAGAGATATAATTGCTACAAGACAAGAAACTTTTGTAAGTATTGCCAAGTCAAAAGAAAATAACTCAACAAGAGAAAAAATAAAACGACAGATGCAGGAATCTTCATAGCCCTCTCGTAAAAAAGAAAATAATTTGACTAAAGAAAAAAAAAATCACAGCTAGAAGAATTAATGAACAAAGTGGGCACAACGAGAAAATATCAATAACCAAGAGTGAATAACAGAAAATCGGAAAGAGGTCTTTTGGTGATAAGAATTCTTTCTAATCTTGTAGAATTACTCTGCAAAACTTGAATTGATCCAACAATTTTACATCAAACTTCTGAATACAAGTATCTTGTTCTTTGGTAAGTTCTCATTTCAGAATTCATGAGACTTTATACTTGTAAAAAGAACGGAAACAAGAAACATGCGAATCATGTTTATCAACTTGGAAGACAGTTGAAAACTGTCTGATGACTTCAAGTAATTCTTTAGGATAAATTTTCATCATGACGGAGCCATAAATGGTCCACCAACTTACAGACTAACTTGAAATTTTACTCTTGATAGAGTTGTCAGAACCCAACTTACTTCACACACGTTTACTTAATCAATATGTGATTTGTTATTTTTGTCGACCTTCTATTTAAACAAACACACATAAATTTAAGCAGTAAGATGCATGGAAGGAAAAAAAATGGCAAACCACATATATATTAATTAGGTGGAAGTATGTGGTATAAGATTTTCATGTACAATTTTTCATATATATATATATATATATATATATATATATATATCTTCCTGTAGCCAATTACTGCTGGCAAAAATCATAGATCTTGTATATACCCAACAAATTATATATCAAATTCTCCACACTATTTTTGGGTTGCCGCCATATAAGACATGCATGACTTTAAAGATGCAAGGAATGTAATCTTCTAAAGTAGGCACGCACACACACGCATGCATGCATTTATATATATATATATATATATAATGCATCGCACAGAAAGGATAAACGGACGGCTCGCCGGAATCAAGGGCGTGGAATATTGAACCTAGCCGCATTACCTCAATGTCTTTGAAATAACCCATGAGAGGACAGAAATGGACGTTGGCCGACATGGATTCTATTTTGAGCTTGCCGATCGACAAAAATCATGTGATAGTTCTTGAAAAGAGGATATATTAAATTGTTATCACACCTATATATACAAATTATGAAATACATTTTGAATTAGTTATTTATCACATATATATAGTACTCATCATTGACATATTTTAAAAAAATATATCAACTACGTTCATAACGATTGATCACAAATAAGGTTATAAAAGGAAATACTTCTATATCTTAGAATCATTCATTTAATGACCGATAAGAGTTTAGGTAGATGAAAGAGATATTCCTAGTCATGTCTTCTTTGCGTAATAAAGTATTCTCGTATATTTCATTCTCAAATATCACTCAAATATAAAATATTTTTAAATTTCAAATTTTAACTTTTTTTATCTAATCAATACAACTTTTACAAACTTCAAAATAAAACATAAAAAAAGATATAATTTTTTTAAAATTTCAAAATAAAAATAATATTAAATTTTTTAACTTTATAATATTTTTATTCAATTTATTCTCTTTTATTTTTTAAAACTAAAAAAAAAATCTTAATTCAAACCATTTCACTCTTATTCACATATCTTTTAAATGTCAAACAGCTCTAATAAATCTGAATGAAATTAAAGTAATAGTACTCGAGCAGAGAAATTAAATATAAAAATATTGTATCTAATTTATTAGAAGTACTAGTACTCTACAATTGCCGTATCTGATCTAAAACTGGAAGATGGAAGTACTGGTTGATCAGGAAGGGGAGGGGAAAAAGTGGGAATTAACCAGTTCATGGCCGACTGAAAGTAGATACAAGCCTTTATCGTTTATATCAACTCATGAAGAACTCTGACTGATCACGTGATCAAAACACAATATCGGTCTCAAAACTACTCTAAAGTTTAAAGGTATATCCGCTGAGCCTAATTTTTCCACTTGATCTGCAAAGCCATGACAACAAGAAGGTTCAACTAAAAAGGCAACTGATCATCATACGTACTCAGAGTACGTAGTTCTTTACCACGCCCTACGTACGTACAACCTGCCCCAGCAGCTTTCACTTTTTTTTTGCTTGGTTCTTGGAAGCTGGGAAAATAGTGCGATTAATCAGGGTAATGATATTCTTACAATTGGTTTACTACTTATTTACTACTTTAACTATATTTAAAATTTTTTATTTTTTTTTCATTTTCTTTTAAGTATTTTTTTAATATCCTTAATCATTAAGAAAAAATTAAAAAAATATATAATTTTATTAATAATCACTTCCTTAACCATTAAGTAAAATAAAAAATTAATAAAAAAAATTAAATAAAAAAAAAGTAGTAATGGAGTAGTAGGATAGTAGTAATTCTATCATTTTCCGATTAATCATGCCTGATCATGTGTATGCCAGCAAATTGTTCACGTGCATGTATAACTGACCCACGTCCCATGTCATGAACAAAAAGGAAAAGTATATAAATATATATATATATATATATATATATATATATATATATTTACCTCCAATAACCGCCACAGGAGGAATTAAGGTAGCTAACTAGCTAGCTCGCATGCATTTGGCTAGCTGTGTGCATGTAATATATCTTCTTCTTCTTTTGTCGACTGTACTAATCAAGTGTGCAAAATCAAGGATACTTTTCGGTCAGGATTCTTAATTAATTTCTGTACTTTCGGCCAGGTGTGTGGAGACCAAAACAAGACATGCAAATTAGGAATATTCATTGGGAGTGATCATGATCCTGCAATGATAGCAGAGGGAGAGGTATAATGCATGCAGTGGTTGATAATATTTAACAATATTATACACATGATCATATATATGCATATTGAGCACAAGTATTGGGATATAATATATAGATACTGCATGGCGTTTGCCGCTTTAACCTGAAATGAAAATACTTGGTTCATGACAAGAAAGAGTACTCTTGC
Organism: Cyclocarya paliurus; assembly: GCA_029856935.1. Lineage (NCBI taxonomy): Eukaryota > Viridiplantae > Streptophyta > Magnoliopsida > Fagales > Juglandaceae > Cyclocarya > Cyclocarya paliurus. Next base: position 3,608,329 of record CM056955.1, on the reverse strand, counting down.
TAGCTGCTTTAATTAATTTACACCCTCGTCTCATTTTTACAGAGACTGCATGCCCTGCCCTCGAGGAAAGTCTACAATCTTTGCAATTACTAAGGTCAGGGAAGGCCAAACAAAATTTGGTTATATATAAGTAAGGTGGGTCCATTTCGGATCCGACCACGATTTAGGGTTATTCTTTGGGGTAGAAAAATGTAAGTTTGTAGCATCAAACTATTCTTTTCGTATGTCAAAGTTATCACTTGAATCTCCAATTAATTGGAAACATAAGTTGCAATCTACTACTTCTCGTTAAGATAACGAAAAGAATGGATGATTAGGCATTATTTTACTAAATGAGAGGTGATTTGCAAAAGAGAGGTAATTAAAGGGGAAAATCATAACATAATCTTGGTAGGTAGATCATCGTCCTATTGCAATATGAGTTAGAATTTAATGGAGTGCACAATATATTTCGTGTCATATTTGGGTAACAGTAGGCCTTAATCTTTTGGGTTGTATAGAGGAAAGCTCAGCCATGCCCATTTTGAAAAGCCCAGGTTTTTCCTCTAAACGGTCCGGGACCGGGTTTAGACAGCCCAAGGACCCTTTTTTTGGGTTGATGAAGTAGAGACGTATTGTTGAGGCCCATTTTCCAAAAACTTAGCACGCCATTATCTATTAGTTCGAGTCCAAAAACTAACGTGACTGCTCTCGAAATTCCATTTTGCATTAATACAGTCCTAAACAAATTGCTGTAGCACTAAAAGTTTTGTATAAATATATAGCCATGCCATTAGGGGAATCGAATTGTGTAATAATTCAGTGCAAGGCCTAAAATAGGGAAGATGCCGAGTTCTTCATTGTTTGTATGTAAAAGAGTTAAATACATCCGAGAGATCAAACGGCAAAACCAACTTGGCAATGCTAATTTTCCCGTTGTTGTTTGCTCTACATTTCAAGGGCTGCAAAGGTTCTTGAGATCCTCCTCCTTAGCGTACCAGCCTGGAATTATCTTTGATACATGGGGATAAAGATCCTTGTAGGAATTCCTTATTGTCCCTTCTGCAACTCCAGTAGCAACTGAAATATCTGCATTCACATGGTTTAAATTAGCACCAAGAATAATGAAATGTCCACAGGATCACATATTATATTTATATATATATATATATATATTTCTTGTGCATGTATCAACCAATTTGGATCATCTTGTTCAACCCTACAATATCAGCACATTGTATAAACCTTAGCAAACAAAGTGCAATGTATAAACCTTTAAGAGGTTTCTTATCATCTGAAAGCTGGGTGATAATGTAAATGACTGCTGCTGCAATTGATATAGGGCTCCTCCTGAGATTCAGGAAAAAGAACAGTTCATATAAGCAAAAATAGTAAACAAAATAATATCAATAAGAAAAATAATATCAAACACATTAGTCGAGTGTCATACTGAGGAGAGCCATGCGTGAAAAATATACATAATAATACACCTCGTAAACAGCATCCCCATCCAGCCCCAAACATGTCCAAAGTTGATTGTGGATGTAAGCAAGAAACTTTATCATTTCCATTTTAACTTGGCAGAGTATGGCCTAGCTCAACAAGGGAGGTGAGCTAGGAAAACACCAACGGTCCAACAGTTTAATCTATCGATATCCTTATACACCTTCCCGAGGGCATACAAAACCCTCACCTTAACCTACTTGTTCTTACCAGCACCTGCTAAAAATGTTATACTCTTATCCCTCTCTCTCTCTCTCTCTCCCACCCCCCCCCCCCCCCCCAACCCAAAAAAAAATATTTATTTTCAGCACCTTGTAGTTGGCCTTCATTATGTGTTTAAAACAATCAATTATCTTCATCTCTTTTTGCTATAAAATAGCAAAAGCTGGGTACAAAAAGGGGGTAGACCATACATATAAAAAACGGGGCAGGGTAGCACCAAGTACATCCCCACCCATGTACCCTAGATCTCCTGGGTAAAACAGCACATATCTATACGATGTTTTATATCATTTCCGTTGTGCCTGGGATTGATCTTTCCACTCTACTGCCTAATCATTAGTTCATGTGTCATGAAACCTTTTTAATAAGTTATATGTCATGAAGCCTTCGGTGACAAGAAACAAAAATAAAAATATTTGATATTTTGGTTGCCAATAAAATATGACGATACAAGCAAAACCCAAAACTACCTTATATCAAACTCTTCTGACTTTGTAACAGCTTCTTGGGCAGCTTTAACCGCTTGATTATTCATACCAAGATTGGAACAAAATCGTCTCTAAAGATTAAGTAGATATCAAAGTCAGTCTCTTTATATGGTCGAGAACACTGTAAGGAAGTTACTTATTTCAGCGGAGAACAAATCTCACCATGAAGTCCCCAGCATGAATTGTTCCCATTTCCACCGACTGGCCATTCTCCAACCCCAGTTGTTTCACTATGTATTCTTTTGCTCGGCCAATTTCCTTCTTTGTGGCTCCATTGGCGACAGAGCAAATTTCTAGTTGAAATCCACAGTTTCAGGGAAGCACATTCACAGGGAAATATAAATCAGGAAGCATCCAGATGTTAAAAGAATCATAGGTTGTACCCTTTACAGTGCGTGGCTTATCTTCTTGTCGACAAGCAATGTACAGGCAAGCAGCCAATAGTGCATCCTGGTTTCTTCCTCTACTAGACTTCTGATCTTCTACCCTCTTATATATCTCATTAGCTCGGTCCTTCAATCAATTACAACAGGACCATCAAAAGAATGAAAAACCTCAAATCACAAGGCTATTAAAACAGGAAAACATTTTTTTTATAGGTAAAATAAAATTTTATTAATAGAAAAGTAGGCATAGCCCAAGTACCCGTGAGGCATACAAAGATAACACCTTACTACAAGTTAAGAACTAGAAATGGAAAAAATAAAATAAATTAAACAAACATGATGCGTCATATAACTAGAACTTGCACTTTGATGTTTATCACACTTCTAAAAGGAGAACGTTTCATTAGAAGTTCATCCACCAACATGCAGCCAAGGTTTCAATTTAAATCTTTTACTCCCTGGGGTTTCAAAAACGATCAAATCCTTTCTCCACCAGTCTCCCATTTGTGTCATTAGGAGGATTCCCAACAGCTATTATTTACTCCACGTATAAGAAGACACATGAAAGCAGTAGAAAAAAAGTGGTCCTATTCCATAACAATTATTTTTTATTATAACCAAATGTTACTGACGGAGTCCTATTTCTTTCAATGTTTGATAAATTAAACAATTTCTATGCTTCAAGCTTCAGGAATAGCAAGAATATCATCACCACAAAAATAAGAGTGTGGGTATACGTGAAGACTTATTGACATTTGGGTTTGCTAAAACTCAGTCAAAAGATTCATAACAGCAAGTAAATAGCATACCTTAATGGTTGCAACAAGGCCTAACCTGAAACATAGTATCACCACATTAGCTTCACATTTCAGTATTCATTTTACCATAAAATATAACATTTGGCAGAGAAGCATTTCCATATTTAAAAAAACAAGAAGAAAATATTTTTAAATATCCCCATAAGCAAGAATAGATGAAAATTTGAAAGAAAATGATCATAGCTAACAAAGACAGATAAGTTAACAAACTATTCTGCCAGTACAGCCACTAAACGCAATTAATTTGTGCTTGTGTCTGAGTCCCCATTTTGTTGTTGCCTTTAAATCATTGCAGTCGGAATGATTGATCAAACATGAGACATATTCCACTTAATGTTGCTTAGTAGGAGACATATTCCACTTAGTTTTGTCTAGTTGGACAAAAAGAGCTATAAGTTAGCCTAGGAAACATGAGTACTAGGAAAATCCAGCTTAGGTAATAATCAAATAATTACCAATTTGAATGCACAGATAACAAGTTTTCATTTTCATAGCCAATACCCGAGGAAGGATTCAAAACCCAGACCTTTAACCTCCATCAATATCTCAACCAGGGTTCAATAATCTTTCCCCGCATTCTAGAGTCCCAAAACTGTGAATAAACCAAGACTCCAATTTCACTGTTGCCCTTCTAATGCTTTCTCAGCTGCTAAACAGGCCCCCAATCCAATTACTCGGACGATCAACACGGAGTATAACGAAGTAAAAACTAACCAGACACTCGTAAACAAAATCCCGAAAAAACAAAATTTTAAAGCCTATACAGGTAAATGTCAATCAAGGAATCCAAAACCCAGCTCCGATTCCCTCTATTTTCCGTAATAAAAATAACTCAATAAAAAATTCACACTTGGCTCGGCATATTTCTCACGCTTTCTCAGAATCCAAAAAGGCGCTCATAATGGAAAGATGAAAGGAAAAAATAGAGAGAGAAGAAAAAAGATTACCTATCAGACATAGTGGCGATGGTCTTGAAGGCGAGGATTAGCCCCCGATCGGGGTTGGAGCCGCGGTTCTGCCAGCGGCCGAGTGAGGACGAGAGGAACTCACCGGTGGCACCGTTGGGTTTGGCTATGACGGTGGAAAGGCCACCGTCGGCCAAGAGGGGGTTGGTGGGGCCGCCGACACGGACGGGATCGTTATCGCCCGATTCGTTGGCGAAAGTTCGCCACTCGGAGGTCTCGTCGATGGAGTGGGACTCAAGAACGAGGCCGCACTCGGAGCACACGGTATCCCCCGCAGAGTGGTCGAACACCACCTCCGTCTGCCTCTTGCAGTCTGAGCAATACGCGTCGGACATGTTCCTTTCGTCTGTTTTCTTCCTTCTATTCTTTTCCTCGAACAGTACGGCTTCGGTTGGTTTCAGGTGTGGATTTTCCTTCCCTCTTCTTCTTCTCCGCTGCCGAGACCACGAGGAAGAAAAGGAGAGGAACGGAAATGTGGAAATGGAGAGAGGGAGAGAGAGAAGAGAAACGAAAGTGAAAATGGGGAAGGTGGTGGGAGATATTTATAGGGATGACTTGTTAGGAAAGTCATGGGGATTTCATGGCCTTTACTTGTGCTTAGTTGGAATGGATATGTTTGTACACGCCGATTACTTTTATCTCTGATTTGGATTGCACGAGGTGGTATTCCCATCGAGGGATACTGCAAAGCTTCCACTCTCTTTATTGGTGTTTGGGTAAAACGGGAAAAGAGGGTTTGTGCACGAGTCGAGTCACTCGGATTTTCGGTTGGTGGTGGTTTTTTGTGGATGAAATCTCTATAGTTAAAAAGCAATGGTCCAAACATGTACAGTGAAATCCTTGTTCCTGTATCTGCCCCGTGTACACAGAGCTCATGTGTCTATCCATTTGGTATGTCAAAATCTAAAATTAAAATGATCGAGACTAATCAAAGAACTCGACTGATAATGCAAATGTTTTTTTGTATTTTGTATTTTTTTTAATTATTTTTTATATATCTTTAAACATTTTAAAAAAATATAAAAAATATCAATTCATTAATATTTATATCCTTAACCATTAAGTAAACAAAATTAAAAATAAAAAAATTAATTTATCACTTTTATCGGTAAAAGTTCAACTAGTATTTTCCTAATTAAAAAGCCCACGAAAAGAGTTGATAGTTGGGCTCATCTTTCCTACTTAGAGCATTGGCAATAGTCAAGAGTAAATTTTGACAATATTTGAGATTTTGCTATAGTCAAAATTTTTAGAGGTTAATCTATATTGGACTAGTTATTTTAAAGTTAAAATAATAATATAATAATATATATTTTAATAATATTTAAAAAAATTAATATTTTGTAAATACACTTGTATTTAATATTTAATAGTTTGTATAAATATTAAAAGAGAGAGATAATTGGATAGAAAAATCATAAAATATTGATTTGGTCATTCTATAGTGGCTCTCCAAATATGGCTAGGAGCTCTAAATTATTGTAACTCAAAGTTTCACAAATATCCTTTTAGCTAGTTCAATGCAGGAGTTTTAACTCAAAAAAAGCTAAAATTTAGATTTGGACTTGGCATTGCCAATGCTATAGTTAAGCAATGATCTACTTAAGCAAATAAGAAAGCTGACCCTTCCCTTCTTCCCTCTGGAATTGACCCAAACCAAAGACTAAACATAGTTACAGAGCTTCGCTTTCATCTCTACAGCCTTCTTCATCTTCCCCACCTTTCTTTTTCTGCTTTAATCTTTTAACACACCTCAAGAACTTGATATGGTAACACTGATTTGCTCTTTTCGAAGGAAGCTCCTCCAGAAAGTTGAGAGAGAAAATGGGAGAAAATGATAAAGAAGGTTCAATAATATTTCAGAATAATTCCTACAAACAACTACCTCCAGTACATATACTGTGAGGCACTCCATAATCGACAGCAACAAAATAAGGCCATGGACCGCTAGGAAACTAGTAACTCAAATAGAACAAAAGAAAACAATTTAGCTGGAGGCCCATCAAGCCCGGCCCAAGTTAATTAGGTTTGCTACAAATCCCCCAAAGTTAATCCTTTTAGGTAAATACCTTCGAATGTCGCCTAATCCACGTATTTTAGAGAGAAAAACCCTTCCCTTTGATTTGTTCATGCTTCCACCAGAACCCATTTTGAATGTGTTGGGTTCGGGTCCAATTCAAATGGTCCTATAACTAATGTAACCCTACATTTTCTGCACATCTTTTTATGTTCCAACCCATTTTGAATTGTAATTTTTGCCCAGATTCTATTCCCATATATTTTTAATTTTGATTTTGATTTTATTCATTTCCAAAATGCGATCTCTACGATTTGACATAACCATTTATTGGGTCAATGGTTGGGCTTCTAAATTGTATTTTGTGGACTCTTTGAAAGGGATTACAAAGTACTGGGCCTTTCTCTCTCTCTCTTTTTTAATCGGCTTTTCCTTTTCTTTGATGCTTCTCTCTCTTTCTTTTTTTTTTTTGCCAATAGAAGATATGAGTAGAATGGTCCCTCTTTAAACAAAAAGTAAAGCTTTTAAAACACTCTCTTTTTTATACCTATTACATCCTTCTTATTCTGTTATTTGTCTGTTATAGATCGTTCTAAACTCCATTAAAATAAAAATAAAAAACCTATAAATCCTGTTATGACCTTAACCCAATAATGGCAATATATAATGCTTGAAAATAATGTTCGATATAGTCTTAAGAAATACAAATTCTCTACATATATTTTAAAAAAATTGAGACCAATCATAAAATTTGTATAAATCGTATTCATTTGGCAAATGAAAATAAAATAACAGTCGTGTGTGTTTTTTCTACGACATTTAACAGTTTGTATATCCTCTCAATTGTTTGGTGCGCGAGACTTATACATCCTAAATTTGTACAAATGGTACTCATCTGTCACCTATCATAACTGTCTCGTTGATCAATATGATTAACAATATGCTTAAGGATTCGCTGCATTATCTCACCCGCTAGAGATCTTATCGAACGGGTGGTCTTCCAAACATACAAAATAAAGATGAAACAGAGGTATGGCCTATAGGCGGGGTTCCCTGACATGAAGCACGCGATTGACATGTGCTTAGATCCAAGTGTTTCAGCTTTCAGATTATGTTTATTCAGATAAACCAATCAATAATAATAAGCACGAGGCTTGTGGGAGAAAATTATTAATATATTCGATCATTAATTATCCTAATTGTAAACAAATTAATCACTAGGTCATAGAATCTGGACCATTAATCCCTTTTTTTTTTCCTTTCGGTAAGAACCTTTATCTTTTATCTCATCATGCCTAAACGCTGATCCAATTTCCAACAGTCACCGTCAACCTCTTTTCTTAATTATTAATTCTATTTATCATCAATTTAATTATCATTCTTTTATTATTACGTACTAGTGTCGGATTCAAAAATTATTTATTATTTATTATTTATATGCTAATTATTCAATGTCACAACAGAAAATAATGAATGTGATTTATTTACTATAGTCGGAATCGCTATACGAGGAATGTTATGTATTAGTTACTATTCACAACTACACTCTATACTTATAATTTTTTTTTATAAGATGTGAGTGTGTTTTTTATAGCACGTGTGATAATAAATAATAATTAATGAGAAAATTTTCTCTCTACATCATCCCATCTCTATTTATTGAAGTTGACATGTAATAAGCAGCACCAACAAAGTTTTTTAAGATAAGAAAAGGTCAAAATTAACATCCTCGTCACGAATTATCAAATTATCAAAATCGACACATTAGATCCTCAAATTAAAATCAATAAATAAATAAATAAATTTTGTATTTTGTACCTTCTATTCAAATTTGATGGTTAAGATCATTATGTTGCATTACCAGCTCATTCATCTTAACCGTTAAGATTGGATGGGAAAGTAGAGTATATGTTTTTACAAAAATTCTACTCAACCTCCTACTATTCACACCACACTCCATACTCTATCTTTTTTTTAATTTTTTTTATCAAATATATTTTTATATGAATAGTGAATAAAAAATTATAAATAGTTTAAAAAAAAATTAAAAAAAAATATTAAAAAAATATTAAAAAATATTAAAAAGTGTGGAATGTGGAGTGTGGGGAGGATGAATAGCAAAACTCATGTTTTTATTCCCATGCAACTTTCCATTCCTAAGCGCAGTTCGACGCAAAATACTGGTCTCAATATCTCGATTATCGCTGCGTAACTGCATTGCTTGTTTTTGGCATCTCGAGTCGAGACTGGACTCTAAGAGCACTAGCATTGGCTTGGCCAAATGCATTTCTAAATTTTAGCCAATATCATACCTTTTTATATTTATCTATTCTATTTACATTCAATCCCTACATTAGATTAGCCATTTACTCTCTATATAATAATAAAATATTATTAAATTAATAATTTTTTTATTTAATTTTATTTGTATCACATTTTATAATTCTACCAATTGAATATAATAATAATATATTCTAATTAAATTATTATTAAAAAATTTATATTTTTAAAAGTCATTTAATGTTAATAATAAAAAATATTGATAAAATTCATCTAAATTTTTTAATTACAAACCAAATAGTATTTTTATTGTAGTGAGAAACTAATATTTTAATGTTTTCTTGAAGTGAGAAATTAATATTTTAATATTTGGTAAATCAATAGTGATTCTCTATCTTTGGCCAATCACTGTAGCAAAAATCTATTTTATTTTAGACTTGGCCAATTCAATGTGGAGTGTTTTTAGTACATATTATCTAAATTTTAGTCAATCCTTAACTTGGGCCAAGCCAATGCTAGTGCCCTAACAATAGTAGAAAAAAAAAATGTAACTTTTGATAATATTTTATATAAATATATTTTAAAATGAGAAATATTCCCTAAACAAAAGCACATGTGATTTTCCTTTTTTATTATTTTCTTTGATCCCCACCTCCCAAAATAACCTGCTTTTTCAAGTGATTTGGAGGATAAGATAGAAGGAGGTCACTACACTCTTTGGGAAACTAAGCATCAAACTATGGTTTAAATTCGGCTGCGCCTAGAATCTTCTATATCAAACGCTGCTCTTCGATCTTCACCTCATTAATGTGGGATAGACGGAAGAAAGGAGAGCAAAGCTTGAGATTCTTGTCTCGCACATGCAACTTACAATGTATACCATGTGCCCAAAGATTATGGAGCTCAAGAAATATTAATTCACTATGACTGCTTATAATATAAAAGAAAAATCTATTTATCATCATTTTTATTATCATCTTTTTAACATTTATTGATGTACAATCGAATAATAAATCTATAAATAAAATATAATAAATAATTTTTAATTATTTAATATCACATCATGAAATAATTCAAATATTTTGACTTTTTCTTTTAAGTTTTTATTTAATAGATATGAATAAAAGAAAAAAGTATTTATTGAAAGAAAATACTTCAATCATAAATGATTACATAAAAACAAATCTACAAACTGATGTAGCAGTTTGATATGATACTTCAGATTGTAAAGTTATTTTTATTATAAAATAAATTTAACAAATTTTATGAAACTATATCAATTTATAATTTTATTTTATATAATTTCTCTTTGAGACCAGGAATGTTGCTTCTCCATTGGAATGCCGATCGTCAACACAAATATATAATTATTTTATAACCCACGTGACGCCCCTCGTCCAAGGCTGAATCGCTCTCATTGTTGTTCAAGCACTAGACAGTCTGGTCGTATATCTGCTAAAAAATTACACACAACTTGTCACACTTTGGGGGGTTCACTGCCCTTTAAATATTAAGTGCTGAGTTGGAAACAGAGTACTTATACTAAAAGAAAATTATAAGATTTTTGGGACAGAAGAATTAACGTGGAATTGTTGACTAAGGAAACACTTTGCATGTGAAGATGAAGTTTAAACCCTATTTTAATTATTTCTAGTGGCTGTATTGACCGGTAAACACCGAAGAAGACAGCCATCCTAGTTGCAAGGGAAGATACCCGGAAACTGCCTCGTTTGTTTTTGGAGATGAGATGAGATGAGATGAAAACTTTTGAGATGAGATAAATTGTTTATTTTATTTTGTATTGGAATTTGAAAAAGTTGTAATGATTAGGTGAGAAAATATGAGATGAATTTAAAAAAGTTGAATTGTTTATTTTATTTTGTATTGGAATTGAGAAAAGTGTAATGATGAAATTGAGATGAGATGAGATGAGATGAGAGTTTTCTGAAAACAAACCAGGCCTTAATTAAGATCCATGTGATTATTAATTAATTTACCACGTGCATCTTCTTCCTTTTTCTTTTTAGCCAAATTTAGCACATGCAATTGCGAAATGGTATTTACAATTTTGCAGTTGTAAGGTGCATTATCTTGGAAAAAAATTATATATATATATATATATATATATGGGATTTACATAATTTTTTTAATAATAGATATTATTATTTTTTAAATAAAGTATACGAAACTTACAAGACTTTATATAACATTATTTCATATAATTTTGAATTTACATCAAATTAATTGATTTGTTTTATTTGACGGTCTCGTTTGTTTTCAGAACTCATTTCATTATTATAATTTTTTAAATTTTTTATATAAAATAAATAATTTAATTTTTTTAAAATTTTAAATAAAAATAATATTAAAAGATATTTTATAATAATATTTTATTTAACTTTAAATTTTCTTCTAAAACTTATCTCTCAAAATAACAAACGTGACCGCCTCCAATCTCCGTCGCATGCTAGCATGAGTTTTTGCTCTCAGGTCTCGTTTGTTTTTAGAAATGAGATGATATGAGTTTGAAAAAATTGAATTGTTTATTTTATTTTGTATTAAAATTTAAAAAAATTATAATGATTAGATAAGAGAAGATGAGATAAATTTGAAAAAGTTAAATTATTTATTTTATTTTGTATTAAAATTTAAAAAAATATAATAATAAAATTGAGATGAGATGTTTTTCGAAAACAAACTAGACCTAATTAGTTGCAGCTACATCATTAAAGATTTCTTGTTGGGTATCAAATTATAGGTCAAGAAATTTAAAAAGAAATTGAAAGAGAGAGAGCGAGAGATGTGAAGATCAGCTTCCCTCTAAGATACGCTAACTTTGACAGCTGACAATTGACTGGTGAAAAACTCAGGAAGCCTTGCCTGTGTTCCCAAATTCCCAGAAGGCAAAGTAGCCAAGGCCAAGCAGCTGCCAACCCAATCACCTAGCGAACTATATTTTTTAAATTATAATTTTTACGGTGTTATAACTATAAAAAAATTAAAAAAAATTAAAAAATTGATATAATTATATTTATTTTATAAAAAAAAATAATTCTATAATTTAATATATCACTTTAAAACACGTTAATTTATGTATTTGTTTTGATGAAATTTTGTTATAGTTAAAATATTTTTCTTTTTATTATATTGTTATGATTGAAAATAGTTTTAAAAGGATAATGAATTAGATAGGTTTAAGATGTCTAATTTTTGTAAATTATTTTAAAAATAGATAAATGTGAAAAACTTACTTTATTTATTCAAATTTTTAAAAAAACTGGGTGAGGTATGTAACTCTGCAGGCCTTCAACTTATATTTAATATTTTGAATATTGAGATAAGATGATTTTAGATGAATTAAAAAATATTTATAAAATATTAATTTTTTAATATTATTATTATTATTTTAAAATTTAAAAAAATAAAATTATTTATTATATTTTATATAAAAATTAAAAAAAATTATAATAATAAGAGGAAAGGAGATATATGAAATAATATCCAAACTAACTATATAAATATATTATTAGATCAGAAAATTCTCTGATAAGAGACCTACAGAAAAAGCTTCACCGGTTGATCCAGCCCTTCTTTGACAGCTGAAGTCCTAACGTCTCTCTCAGACGAGAAAAGCAGCAATCCCAGAAACTACCAATAACGAGGCACAACCCAGCACTTGCCATCCTCTCTTCTCCTATACCTCCGTCTCTTATCTTTCCCCACCCCTCTCTCTCTCTCTCTCTCTCTCAACAACACAGACGAAACCCAGAAACAGTACTACCTCACTAGCAAAAGAAGTAGAATACCCTCTCGTATTTTTTTAATCTCTCTCGTTCTCTCCCATTCCATCTGCCTTTGGTTTCATTTCAAAAATCCAGTTCAAAAGCTCGTTAACAATGCATGACATGCAGCGAAAGATGTAAAGAAAACAAAGGAAAGAAATAAAGGAAGGAAAATAGTACTAAAAATCAACGCTTTACATAGGAAATGGTGAACTATCATCTTCATCATCACCGGTGGAGAAAAGGTGAGGAAAATATCGAAGAAGATGAGGAGTCTCAACTTCAAGCCCTTATTATAGAATATGGAAGCACCAGTTGTTACTACAAGAGAACCAGGCCCAAGCTACTATCCCTCCTCTTTCTCTTTATTTTTTCTTTTCACCTCTTCAGCTGTGGCACCACTTTCTCTCTTTTCCGTAAGCCTACCTCTCTCATGGGTTTCTTATTTTCCTACTGTTTGCCTTTCTCGAGTCCTAATATCTCTTTGACGTTTTGTGCAGATTCATTTGGAGTAGAAAAAGAACGCCCTGTTACTGATATGAATGCAAATACTCCCGTTTGTTCTTCGGTCTCAAATGGTTAGTACTCTCTCTCGTTTTTTTTTTCCCTCTGGAGATTTAATCCAACAGTTTTCAGCAGACTCGAAAAAGGGGTTAAATATGTGAAAATGAAATCACCTTACTCTCCATATGGTGGGCGAGAAAAGTTCAGAAAAGAATAAAACACATCATTTCAGTCTAAGAATTAGTTGTTTAATTACTGAAACGATGTTTACTGAGCAAATAGGATTGCCCCCCCGCCCTAATGCAGAGCAGGGATTAACTTTTTACCTCTTGGTTTGAGTTTTTTATTTATCAAACAATAGAAGTAGATATTATTATTATTATTATCATTATTGTTATTATCATTATTATCATCATTATATAGAAGTATTGAGTAATTACAAGAACATAATTTTTGTTTGATTCTTATGGTTTCCTTATGCTTATGCGAGTTTTAGTTAGTTATCTATTTTTGGGGAAAATAAATGCAGGAACTATATGTTGTGATAGAAGCAGTATTCGTTCTGATATATGTATCATGAAAGGGGATGTAAGAGCACACCCTGCTTCTTCTTCAGTCTTCCTTTACATCGCAAGAGACTCCGATGGTGTCATTAATTATGGGGAGGAAGAGGGATATGAGGAAGTCGAAAGAATCAGACCCTATACACGGAAATGGGAAACAAGTGTCATGGGCAGCATCGGTGAATTAAACCTTATTGCAAAGAAAGTGAATCATGGTATAAAACATCATTGTGATGTCTGGCATGATGTTCCAGCTGTGTTCTTCTCAACCGGAGGATATACAGGTAATCTTTATCACGAATTTAATGATGGGATTCTGCCATTGTACATCACTTCACAGCATTTGAACAAGAAGGTTGTGTTTGTCATTCTTGAATATCATGACTGGTGGATTCTGAAGTATGGAGATGTACTTTCTCAGCTCTCTGATTATCCAGCAATAAATTTTAGTGGGGACAATAGAACTCATTGCTTCCCAGAAGCCATTGTTGGTCTGAGAATCCATGATGAGCTCACTGTGGACTCTTCGTTAATGGAGGGAAAAAAGAGCATTAATGATTTTCAAAATCTTCTAGGCCAAGCGTACTGGCCACGAATCAGGGGTTTGATCCAAGATGAGGAACGAGAAGCGCAAGAGAAACTGGAACAAAAGCTTTCTTTGTCCCCGACATCAGAAACCTCAATTGTAATGGAAAGGGAAGTGGAAGAGGAACAATTAGAGAAGCCTAAACTGGTGATTTTATCACGGAATGGGTCTAGGGAGATAACTAATCAGAACTTACTGGTGAAAATGGCGGAGCAAATTGGGTTTCGAGTTGAAGTGTTGATGCCTGTCCCAACATCAGAATTGGCAAGGATTTATAGGGTTCTTAATTCAAGTGATGTTCTGGTTGGGGTCCATGGTGCAGCTCTGACCCATTTTCTCTATATGAGACCTGGCTCTGTGTTTATTCAAATTATTCCACTTGGAACTGCATGGGCGGCAGAGACATATTTTGGAGAGCCCGTAAGGAAGCTTGGTTTAAAGTATATTGGCTATGAAATTATACCTGAAGAGAGCTCACTGTATGATAAATACGATAAGTGTGATCCAGTTCTTATAGACCCAGACAGCGTGAATGAAAAGGGATGGCAATACACGAAAAGCATCTATCTTGAAGATCAAAATGTGAGACTAGACTTGGGAAGATTTAGGAAGCAGTTGGTTCGTGCTTATGACCACATTGCTAAAATGAAGGGACATGTTCATCTCCAACCATGGTAATTTGCTAGTTTTTCCAGCAGCTATTGATTCTGCTGTCCGTCCTTGACATCTTCTTCTCCACTCGATCTGTAAGTCTGAAATGTATATTCAGTGCTGAAATGATTTGATAAATTTGCTGTGCATGTTTTGATAAACTGAAAATATATTATCCATTCTGCCGTTTTCATTCCCTATTTCCAGCAACTCATAACATGACTATGCATGTTTTTGTGCATTAGCAGCCATGCCAAAACTATTTTCCCTTCTGTTTTCCTTTGTTAAATCACCCAGTTTGAGCCGAATGCAGATCTTTTGTATATATTCCTAATACCCCCCATTCCCCTCTGCATGATTCTCGGTAGCATCCTGAAGTTATCGTCAGTGTTGAAACTTGAAACTACCAATTTGGAAATTATCTCAGACTGGTTTTTAGGTTCAGTTAATAAAAATATAAATGTTTAAATCTACGTCTTCCACTGGGCTTAAACTTCGGAGACAAGTGATTTCATTTGGTATCAGACCAAAGACCTGAAGTTCGAATTCTGATTCTATATTCTACTGCATTTAATTAAATATTTCACATGTTGTGACACAATAATTTCGAGGCAAACTTTTGAATTTTAGAAAATAATCTAAAGAAGCTTTATACCTGACAAAAAAGAAGACCATTGTTTGTTGTAATCGTAAAAGGTCTTCGGCCGTGAAGCACAATAAATGCAGGTTTGATTCTTCAGGGCGATCACCAGAGGAGAAAAATATGCTTGAGAGTTGAGAACAACCCTTCATGCGGCCCTGCCAAAGTTTTTGCAAGAGACAAACTTTCTCGTTTGCATGGACTTTTTTTTGTGGCAAATGGCTGATTTGGTCAATTATAACTGAACTTTTCTTATTAGGTTTGGATGTTGAGATGAGAATTTTTAATTTGAAATGAAAGTTAAAAATTGAATAAAATATTATTTTTTAATATTATTATTATTTTAGAATTTAAAAAAATTGAATTGACATTTGAAAAAGTTGAATTGTTTATTATATTTTACATACGAATTTGAAAAAGTTGTAATGATGAGATGAGATGAGAATTTTGTGTTTTAAAACATTTCCAAACCTAACCTAAGTGGTGTAATCTTGTAGTTAATCAAGGACGGGAACAAACCCTGAAAGTGAAGACTTTGTAAGCGCCAATCAAGGGTTTATTATTATTAGAGTTTTGCTATACAACTTTCTCTACATTTCATTTTTTTTTTAAAAATTTTTAAAATTTTTTTTGAGTTTATTCTTTTTAAACTATTTCAAATTTTTTATTCACTATTCATATAATAAATATTTGATAAAAGAAAAAAATAATAATAATTAAAAAAAATATGGTATGTGGAGGTTGTGTGAATAATAAGAAGTTGTGAAGATTTTTTCTTATTATTATTATTTTTTTATCGAGTAATGTAGATACATTCGTGGAGTATACAAATAAAATTTTTTTTGAAAAAAAATGAGATCTATTATTAATTTTTTTTTCAGGTAAATCTTATTTTTAAAAATTATATGACTAGCATTTCTCTTTTTTAACTAGCTGAGCCCATTTAAATACAAATAGAATTAGGGGCATTATTTTCAAGGATCCTTGAAATTAATGCGAGGTATCAACTCTTAAATAGACAACTTTATATAAATTCTTTACAAAAAAGTAGTTCCATCAATAAAGACTGCCTTTTTTTTTTTTAAGTGAGGTCTATTTTTTTTATAAGAATAGATTTATTTATTCAGAATTTGTAGAAATAATTTCTCTTATTTTTAACACTTTCAGCAACCAAAAGACTGCACAGTACATTTCTGTGTGCAGGACACGTTGAAGCACCATCTTCGATGCTTTCCCTTGTTCTCTCCTTTTCACCGTGCATGGCTTGCTGCTACATTGAACAATTCATCGATTCTGTCTGAAAGAGACCCTTAAATCCAAAAGAAAGCATGGATTGGCAACCTTTGTTTAACATATATGGATAAAAAATACAGTTGTTTTCGTTACCCAACAGAGTGAAAGACTGATCTATTACGCTGAAAGTGTTAAATATTGTTTTGAAACTAACCCTACTTGAAGGCCTTATTTACAACGTTTTTTATTGCATCATATGGCTTAAGTCCTTTTTTTTTTTTTTTATTTAAAGGGTGAAGAAATAGAGCAATAATATTAGCATGAAAAATACCATTATGCCTACTTCATTTGACACCTCCATTTGACCGCTTGCCATCATGTTATTTTTCAGTGTTGCATTTTCTTATTAATT
The DNA here is from genome assembly GCA_029856935.1 of Cyclocarya paliurus. NCBI lineage: Eukaryota > Viridiplantae > Streptophyta > Magnoliopsida > Fagales > Juglandaceae > Cyclocarya > Cyclocarya paliurus. Next base: position 3,591,300 of record CM056955.1, on the reverse strand, counting down.
TCAGTATTTACAGAGAATGTTTTGACAAAACTCGATCTCATGCAGCACGTTCTGTTTTTGTAGTATTCTCATGTGACTTTGTCCCTACTAGTTGGTCTCGTAAAAGGACAGTTTTAAGTTTGAGCGGTGCTACTCTCCATTTGATAGTATGGCCATTTTTGCCTTTTCATTTTTTTCTTATTTTTCATTTTATATATTTTTAATATATTTTAATATTTTTAAAATATAAAAAAATACACCAATACATTAAAAATTACTTTCTTAATCATTAAATAAAAAAATAAAAAAATATACACCAGTCAAAATGAGTGAATAAAATGAAAGGACAAATTAATATTTACCTTTTAAATTTTTTAAAATCACTGTCACAATTAAGAGTAATGATATCTATATAACATATTTCACAATATATATTATAAAATAAGAATATTTTGATAAAATAATGTTACTTTTATAAATTAGTTTACAAAAATAACATTCATTTTAAAATATTATTATGTAAAATGTTATGAAAAGTAACGCGTATTTATCATTTTTTCACAATTAATGAAAAGTAGACATGTGATCGAGAGATAGACAACAAATTACACCAACAATGGTTATGCTTGGGGTGAGATGAGAATTTTGTGTTTTGTTTTAAAGTTTAAAATATTATTTTTTAATTTTGAGATTTGAAAAAGTTGAATTGGAATTTGAAAAAATTATATTGGAATTTGAAAAAGGTGAATTATTTATTATATTTTGTATGGAGATTTGAAAAAGTGTAGAGATGAGATGAGATGAAGATGAGAATTTTAAGTAAAACACTTTTTCCAAACATATCCTAAAAACACATTAAAGAATTTTGATAAATGAAATTTATAATCATAAGATATCATATAAAAGTCTCGCGCACTTTTTAAAAAAAAGATAAATTTAAAATCCGCATTAAAAATCCTTCATATTTTTTAAAAGGAAGTGGGCGAGACTATTAAAACCATCACTTCGGACAAATATCCTCAGTAGGTCCCACCACTTCTATAGAATTTATTAAAACCTTTCGCTTGAAAACTTTTCACAAGTATTCACATACAATTATTGAAAACTGCTAACATTTCTAATGTCTTTTCCCCCACCCGTAGTTGTCAATGTAGACAAGTGTAGTGAAGAAAGAGCACCTAATGAGGTAAATGAAAATATATTCCTTCCCAGAACATTCCCTTTTTATAGATCAAAATAAATCACAAAAAAGAAGGGTCTTTTATTAATAGACATGGCCGCAAATTATTGTATTTGGTAGCAATATGACGATAAAATTCATTGTTGAACTCATGATCCAAATTTACAGAATGATTGAAATTCAAGATTGGAGATTTAAAACCATCAAGACACTGGTACCTCCGCTTGTATATATCTACTGTGTTGTTGATCAACATTGAATATTAACGTAAAAACTTGAGGCAACCATTCCACTTGACTGTTTGGAAGGAACAAAACTGGATCACAAAATGAGGGCACCCTAAAAAGAATTTGAAGACCTCTCACTTATTTTCTGCAATGAATTCTCGATACTCTCGCTTCATTTTCACCCAGATACCGTCCTGCATAACCGGAAGGGAACAATAAGTGGCAGCTAAGAACCGACGACAATGTGGATAAGAGCTAGAATTATGGCAGATGTTCATATGGAGAGATCAGATGAGAGGATAATTTTCCCAATACTCCCTCCATAAAATTGAAAATCAAGCTTTCTAAATTGAAATCATTCATCCGGTAAAAAAAGAATGAAAAAGGAATAGAACCTTCTTTGTGAAAACATAATGTTATGTAACATGATATGCCAAAATGTTGCAAATAAAGCGCCATCTTTGCTTAACACTGAGCTTGTGCCGATCATAGTAAAGAAAACATGACCAGATGACAAGAACTAAGAGCCAAAGAGGGCAAACAAAAATGCATTGAAATTCAGAACACCCATGCAAAGGGAAGGACAAAAGAAGTATTAGAGGACAGAATATAACCGACCTGAGCATCTCCTTATTTTTGAAGAACTGCACACATGGCGTACCCATAATTCCAGCTGCTTCTGCTACTTCTGGATCTTCTTCGATATCAATTTCAACAAAATGTACATTCTGGTCGAATTCATCTATTACCTGCCACCAGAAGGAGAGAAAAAGTTCAGCACATTCTTAATTAGTCTATCAACATAGTAACAGTTACAGATATCATAAAGCCTGAATCATTGAACACGAAGGACTTGTCATTCCTATAACACACTTAAACTCACCCACCCACACACACCCCCCCCCAGTGAAAACCACTTCATGCGGCTTGGTCCCAGCTAATTGTACTATCTCTTGGGATCAGTTATGTATGTCCCATTCTTAGTTTTTTCAAAAATACAAGAAAAAAAGCAGATATTATTGTAAGTGTTTGATGTTTATCTTCAACTAAAAACGATGTACAAGTTAACTTCTGCATGTTCACACTCCCTAGTGGCACTTGATCTGATTGTTGCCTTAAGCAAGCCTCAGAGCTTGACTAGGATCTTCATGTAATTTGTACTAGATCCAAAACATGAAACATTTTTTTTAATAAGTGCGCTTCTCTTTCATTAACAGAACTGTCATCTTCACCATGCACCACGCACGTCAATATTTATTCAACATAATTCAGTTTCTCTTAAGTCTGACCAGATTTTCCCCCAGTTGTTTCTATCATGCGTCTTCGAAGGAAAAAAAATCCCCATTATGATCATGTGTGAGAGATAGTAGTAACATAAAAACTTAACTAGAGATTTAAGTACCATGCAATATCAAAACAAGTTTAAAATTATGTACCTTAAAGAATTGGCTTCAAAGTCCTACAAGACCACAGGTTGGCGCTGTATATAGTACACATATAAGCCTAGGACTTTCATGGTACAATTTCGTAATGCATACTGAAGAGGGAAAATGGTTAGCATTGAGCTAAGTATAGAAAACACCATAACTAAAAAACTTAATTCAGTGAGATGTCAAATAATGCAAAAGTTC
>CM056955.1:3493500-3588183 GCA_029856935.1 Cyclocarya paliurus | reverse complement strand
GTTGTATAGAGGAAAGCTCAGCCATGCCCATTTTGAAAAGCCCAGGTTTTTCCTCTAAACGGTCCGGGACCGGGTTTAGACAGCCCAAGGACCCTTTTTTTGGGTTGATGAAGTAGAGACGTATTGTTGAGGCCCATTTTCCAAAAACTTAGCACGCCATTATCTATTAGTTCGAGTCCAAAAACTAACGTGACTGCTCTCGAAATTCCATTTTGCATTAATACAGTCCTAAACAAATTGCTGTAGCACTAAAAGTTTTGTATAAATATATAGCCATGCCATTAGGGAATCGAATTGGTAATAATTCAGTTGCAAGCCTAAAATAGGGAAGATGCCGAGTTCTTCATTGTTTGTATGTAAAAGAGTTAAATACATCGAGAGATCAAACGGCAAAACCAACTTGGCAATGCTAATTTTCCCGTTGTTGTTTGCTCTACATTTCAAGGGCTGCAAAGGTTCTTGAGATCCTCCTCCTTAGCGTACCAGCCTGGAATTATCTTTGATACATGGGGATAAAATCTTGTAGGAATTCCTTATTGTCCCTTCTGCAACTCCAGTAGCAACTGAAATATCTGCATTCACATGGTTTAAATTAGCACCAAGAATAATGAAATGTCCACAGGATCACATATTATATTTATATATATATATATTATATATATATATATATTCTTGTGCATGTATCAACCAATTTGGATCATCTTGTTCAACCCTACAATATCAGCACATTGTATAAACCTTAGCAAACAAAGTGCAATGTATAAACCTTTAAGAGGTTTCTTATCATCTGAAAGCTGGGTGATAATGTAAATGACTGCTGCTGCAATTGATATAGGGCTCCTCCTGAGATTCAGGAAAAAGAACAGTTCATATAAGCAAAAATAGTAAACAAAATAATATCAATAAGAAAAATAATATCAAACACATTAGTCGAGTGTCATACTGAGGAGAGCCATGCGTGAAAAATATACATAATAATACACCTCGTAAACAGCATCCCCATCCAGCCCCAAACATGTCCAAAGTTGATTGTGGATGTAAGCAAGAAACTTTATCATTTCCATTTTAACTTGGCAGAGTATGGCCTAGCTCAACAAGGGAGGTGAGCTAGGAAAACACCAACGGTCCAACAGTTTAATCTATCGATATCCTTATACACCTTCCCGAGGGCATACAAAACCCTCACCTTAACCTACTTGTTCTTACCAGCACCTGCTAAAAATGTTATACTCTTATCCCTCTCTCTCTCTCTCTCCCACCCCCCCCCCCCCCCACCAACCCAAAAAAAAATATTTATTTTCAGCACCTTGTAGTTGGCCTTCATTATGTGTTTAAAACAATCAATTATCTTCATCTCTTTTTGCTATAAAATAGCAAAAGCTGGGTACAAAAAGGGGGTAGACCATACATATAAAAAACGGGGCAGGGTAGCACCAAGTACATCCCCACCCATGTACCCTAGATCTCCTGGGTAAAACAGCACATATCTATACGATGTTTTATATCATTTCCGTTGTGCCTGGGATTGATCTTTCCACTCTACTGCCTAATCATTAGTTCATGTGTCATGAAACCTTTTTAATAAGTTATATGTCATGAAGCCTTCGGTGACAAGAAACAAAAATAAAAATATTTGATATTTTGGTTGCCAATAAAATATGACGATACAAGCAAAACCCAAAACTACCTTATATCAAACTCTTCTGACTTTGTAACAGCTTCTTGGGCAGCTTTAACCGCTTGATTATTCATACCAAGATTGGAACAAAATCGTCTCTAAAGATTAAGTAGATATCAAAGTCAGTCTCTTTATATGGTCGAGAACACTGTAAGGAAGTTACTTATTTCAGCGGAGAACAAATCTCACCATGAAGTCCCCAGCATGAATTGTTCCCATTTCCACCGACTGGCCATTCTCCAACCCCAGTTGTTTCACTATGTATTCTTTTGCTCGGCCAATTTCCTTCTTTGTGGCTCCATTGGCGACAGAGCAAATTTCTAGTTGAAATCCACAGTTTCAGGGAAGCACATTCACAGGGAAATATAAATCAGGAAGCATCCAGATGTTAAAAGAATCATAGGTTGTACCCTTTACAGTGCGTGGCTTATCTTCTTGTCGACAAGCAATGTACAGGCAAGCAGCCAATAGTGCATCCTGGTTTCTTCCTCTACTAGACTTCTGATCTTCTACCCTCTTATATATCTCATTAGCTCGGTCCTTCAATCAATTACAACAGGACCATCAAAAGAATGAAAAACCTCAAATCACAAGGCTATTAAAACAGGAAAACATTTTTTTTATAGGTAAAATAAAATTTTATTAATAGAAAAGTAGGCATAGCCCAAGTACCCGTGAGGCATACAAAGATAACACCTTACTACAAGTTAAGAACTAGAAATGGAAAAAATAAAATAAATTAAACAAACATGATGCGTCATATAACTAGAACTTGCACTTTGATGTTTATCACACTTCTAAAAGGAGAACGTTTCATTAGAAGTTCATCCACCAACATGCAGCCAAGGTTTCAATTTAAATCTTTTACTCCCTGGGGTTTCAAAAACGATCAAATCCTTTCTCCACCAGTCTCCCATTTGTGTCATTAGGAGGATTCCCAACAGCTATTATTTACTCCACGTATAAGAAGACACATGAAAGCAGTAGAAAAAAAGTGGTCCTATTCCATAACAATTATTTTTTATTATAACCAAATGTTACTGACGGAGTCCTATTTCTTTCAATGTTTGATAAATTAAACAATTTCTATGCTTCAAGCTTCAGGAATAGCAAGAATATCATCACCACAAAAATAAGAGTGTGGGTATACGTGAAGACTTATTGACATTTGGGTTTGCTAAAACTCAGTCAAAAGATTCATAACAGCAAGTAAATAGCATACCTTAATGGTTGCAACAAGGCCTAACCTGAAACATAGTATCACCACATTAGCTTCACATTTCAGTATTCATTTTACCATAAAATATAACATTTGGCAGAGAAGCATTTCCATATTTAAAAAAACAAGAAGAAAATATTTTTAAATATCCCCATAAGCAAGAATAGATGAAAATTTGAAAGAAAATGATCATAGCTAACAAAGACAGATAAGTTAACAAACTATTCTGCCAGTACAGCCACTAAACGCAATTAATTTGTGCTTGTGTCTGAGTCCCCATTTTGTTGTTGCCTTTAAATCATTGCAGTCGGAATGATTGATCAAACATGAGACATATTCCACTTAATGTTGCTTAGTAGGAGACATATTCCACTTAGTTTTGTCTAGTTGGACAAAAAGAGCTATAAGTTAGCCTAGGAAACATGAGTACTAGGAAAATCCAGCTTAGGTAATAATCAAATAATTACCAATTTGAATGCACAGATAACAAGTTTTCATTTTCATAGCCAATACCCGAGGAAGGATTCAAAACCCAGACCTTTAACCTCCATCAATATCTCAACCAGGGTTCAATAATCTTTCCCCGCATTCTAGAGTCCCAAAACTGTGAATAAACCAAGACTCCAATTTCACTGTTGCCCTTCTAATGCTTTCTCAGCTGCTAAACAGGCCCCCCAATCCAATTACTCGGACGATCAACACGGAGTATAACGAAGTAAAAACTAACCAGACACTCGTAAACAAAATCCCGAAAAAACAAAATTTTAAAGCCTATACAGGTAAATGTCAATCAAGGAATCCAAAACCCAGCTCCGATTCCCTCTATTTTCCGTAATAAAAATAACTCAATAAAAAATTCACACTTGGCTCGGCATATTTCTCACGCTTTCTCAGAATCCAAAAAGGCGCTCATAATGGAAAGATGAAAGGAAAAAATAGAGAGAGAAGAAAAAAGATTACCTATCAGACATAGTGGCGATGGTCTTGAAGGCGAGGATTAGCCCCCGATCGGGGTTGGAGCCGCGGTTCTGCCAGCGGCCGAGTGAGGACGAGAGGAACTCACCGGTGGCACCGTTGGGTTTGGCTATGACGGTGGAAAGGCCACCGTCGGCCAAGAGGGGGTTGGTGGGGCCGCCGACACGGACGGGATCGTTATCGCCCGATTCGTTGGCGAAAGTTCGCCACTCGGAGGTCTCGTCGATGGAGTGGGACTCAAGAACGAGGCCGCACTCGGAGCACACGGTATCCCCCGCAGAGTGGTCGAACACCACCTCCGTCTGCCTCTTGCAGTCTGAGCAATACGCGTCGGACATGTTCCTTTCGTCTGTTTTCTTCCTTCTATTCTTTTCCTCGAACAGTACGGCTTCGGTTGGTTTCAGGTGTGGATTTTCCTTCCCTCTTCTTCTTCTCCGCTGCCGAGACCACGAGGAAGAAAAGGAGAGGAACGGAAATGTGGAAATGGAGAGAGGGAGAGAGAGAAGAGAAACGAAAGTGAAAATGGGGAAGGTGGTGGGAGATATTTATAGGGATGACTTGTTAGGAAAGTCATGGGGATTTCATGGCCTTTACTTGTGCTTAGTTGGAATGGATATGTTTGTACACGCCGATTACTTTTATCTCTGATTTGGATTGCACGAGGTGGTATTCCCATCGAGGGATACTGCAAAGCTTCCACTCTCTTTATTGGTGTTTGGGTAAAACGGGAAAAGAGGGTTTGTGCACGAGTCGAGTCACTCGGATTTTCGGTTGGTGGTGGTTTTTTGTGGATGAAATCTCTATAGTTAAAAAGCAATGGTCCAAACATGTACAGTGAAATCCTTGTTCCTGTATCTGCCCCGTGTACACAGAGCTCATGTGTCTATCCATTTGGTATGTCAAAATCTAAAATTAAAATGATCGAGACTAATCAAAGAACTCGACTGATAATGCAAATGTTTTTTTGTATTTTGTATTTTTTTTAATTATTTTTTATATATCTTTAAACATTTTAAAAAAATATAAAAAATATCAATTCATTAATATTTATATCCTTAACCATTAAGTAAACAAAATTAAAAATAAAAAAATTAATTTATCACTTTTATCGGTAAAAGTTCAACTAGTATTTTCCTAATTAAAAAGCCCACGAAAAGAGTTGATAGTTGGGCTCATCTTTCCTACTTAGAGCATTGGCAATAGTCAAGAGTAAATTTTGACAATAATTTGAGATTTTGCTATAGTCAAAATTTTTAGAGGTTAATTTATATTGGACTAGTTATTTTAAAGTTAAAATAATAATATAATAATATATATTTTAATAATATTTAAAAAAATTAATATTTTGTAAATACACTTGTATTTAATATTTAATAGTTTGTATAAATATTAAAAGAGAGAGATAATTGGATAGAAAAATCATAAAATATTGATTTGGTCATTCTATAGTGGCTCTCCAAATATGGCTAGGAGCTCTAAATTATTGTAACTCAAAGTTTCACAAATATCCTTTTAGCTAGTTCAATGCAGGAGTTTTAACTCAAAAAAAGCTAAAATTTAGATTTGGACTTGGCATTGCCAATGCTATAGTTAAGCAATGATCTACTTAAGCAAATAAGAAAGCTGACCCTTCCCTTCTTCCCTCTGGAATTGACCCAAACCAAAGACTAAACATAGTTACAGAGCTTCGCTTTCATCTCTACAGCCTTCTTCATCTTCCCCACCTTTCTTTTTCTGCTTTAATCTTTTAACACACCTCAAGAACTTGATATGGTAACACTGATTTGCTCTTTTCGAAGGAAGCTCCTCCAGAAAGTTGAGAGAGAAAATGGGAGAAAATGATAAAGAAGGTTCAATAATATTTCAGAATAATTCCTACAAACAACTACCTCCAGTACATATACTGTGAGGCACTCCATAATCGACAGCAACAAAATAAGGCCATGGACCGCTAGGAAACTAGTAACTCAAATAGAACAAAAGAAAACAATTTAGCTGGAGGCCCATCAAGCCCGGCCCAAGTTAATTAGGTTTGCTACAAATCCCCCAAAGTTAATCCTTTTAGGTAAATACCTTCGAATGTCGCCTAATCCACGTATTTTAGAGAGAAAAACCCTTCCCTTTGATTTGTTCATGCTTCCACCAGAACCCATTTTGAATGTGTTGGGTTCGGGTCCAATTCAAATGGTCCTATAACTAATGTAACCCTACATTTTCTGCACATCTTTTTATGTTCCAACCCATTTTGAATTGTAATTTTTGCCCAGATTCTATTCCCATATATTTTTAATTTTGATTTTGATTTTATTCATTTCCAAAATGCGATCTCTACGATTTGACATAACCATTTATTGGGTCAATGGTTGGGCTTCTAAATTGTATTTTGTGGACTCTTTGAAAGGGATTACAAAGTACTGGGCCTTTCTCTCTCTCTCTTTTTTAATCGGCTTTTCCTTTTCTTTGATGCTTCTCTCTCTTTCTTTTTTTTTTTTGCCAATAGAAGATATGAGTAGAATGGTCCCTCTTTAAACAAAAAGTAAAGCTTTTAAAACACTCTCTTTTTTATACCTATTACATCCTTCTTATTCTGTTATTTGTCTGTTATAGATCGTTCTAAACTCCATTAAAATAAAAATAAAAAACCTATAAATCCTGTTATGACCTTAACCCAATAATGGCAATATATAATGCTTGAAAATAATGTTCGATATAGTCTTAAGAAATACAAATTCTCTACATATATTTTTAAAAAAATTGAGACCAATCATAAAATTTGTATAAATCGTATTCATTTGGCAAATGAAAATAAAATAACAGTCGTGTGTGTTTTTCTACGACATTTAACAGTTTGTATATCCTCTCAATTGTTTGGTGCGCGAGACTTATTCATCCTAAATTTGTACAAATGGTACTCATCTGTCACCTATCATAACTGTCTCGTTGATCAATATGATTAACAATATGCTTAAGGATTCGCTGCATTATCTCACCCGCTAGAGATCTTATCGAACGGGTGGTCTTCCAAACATACAAAATAAAGATGAAACAGAGGTATGGCCTATAGGCGGGGTTCCCTGACATGAAGCACGCGATTGACATGTGCTTAGATCCAAGTGTTTCAGCTTTCAGATTATGTTTATTCAGATAAACCAATCAATAATAATAAGCACGAGGCTTGTGGGAGAAAATTATTAATATATTCGATCATTAATTATCCTAATTGTAAACAAATTAATCACTAGGTCATAGAATCTGGACCATTAATCCCTTTTTTTTTTCCTTTCGGTAAGAACCTTTATCTTTTATCTCATCATGCCTAAACGCTGATCCAATTTCCAACATAATCATCGTCAACCTCTTTTCTTAATTATTAATTTTATTTATCATCAATTTAATTATCATTCTTTTATTATTACGTGCCTAACGTCGGATTCAAAAATTATTTATTATTTATTATTTATATGCTAATTATTCAATGTCACAATATAAAATAATGAATGAGATTTATTTAATATAATCGGAATCGTTATACGAGAAATGTTATGCATTAGTTACTATTCACAGCTACACTTTACATCTATAATTTTTTTTTTATAAAATGTGAGTGTGTTTTTTATAGGACGTGTGATAGTAAATAGTAATTAATGAAAAAAATTTCTTTCTACATTATCACATCTCTATTTATTAAAGTTGACCCGTAACAAGCAGCAACAAAGTTGTTTAAGATAAGAAAAGGTCAAAATTTACATCCTCATCACGAACTATCAAATTATCAAAATCGACACATTAGATCCTCAAATTAAAATCAATAAATAAATAATTAAATAAATTTGTATTTTGTACCTTCTATTCAAATATGATGGTCAAGATCACTATGTTGCATCACCAGCTCTTTCATCTTAACCGTTAAAATTGGATGGGAAAGTAAAGTATATGTTTTTATTCCCATGCAACTTTCCATTCCTAAGCGCAGTTCGACGCAAAATACCGGTCTCAATATCTCGATTATCGCTGCGTTGCTTGTTTTTGGCATCTCGAGTCGAGACTCGGCTCTAACAATAGTAGAAAAAAAAAATGTAACTTTTGATAATATTTTATATAATTATATTTTAAAATGAGAAATATTCCCTAAACAAAAGCACATGTGATTTTCCTTTTTTATTATTTTCTTTGATCCCCACCTCCCAAAATAACCTGCTTTTTCAAGTGATTTGGAGGATAAGATAGAAGGAGGTCACTACACTCTTTGGGAAACTTAGCATCAAACTATGGTTTAAATTCGGCTGCGCCTAGAATCTTCTATATCAAACGCTGCTCTTCGATCTTCACCTCATTAATGTGGGATAGACGGAAGAAAGGAGAGCAAGCTTGAGATTCTTGTCTCGCACATGCAACTTACAATGTATACCATGTGCCCAAAGATTATGGAGCTCAAGAAATATTAATTCACTATGACTGCTTATAATATAAAAGAAAAATCCATTTATCATCATTTTTATTATCATCTTTTTAACATTCATTGATGTACAATCGAATAATAAATCTATAAATAAAATATAATAAATAATTTTTAATTATTTAATATCACACCACGAAATAATTTGAATATTTTGACTTTTTCTTTTAAGTTTTTATTTAATAGATCTGAATAAAAGAAAAAAGTATTTATTGAAAGAAAATACTTCAATCATAAATAATTACACAAAAATAAATCTACAAACTGATGTAGCAGTTTGATATGATACTTCAAATTGTAAAGTTATTTTTATTATAAAATAAATTTAACAGATTTTATAAAAGTATATCAATTTATAAATTTATTTTATATAATTTCTCTTTGAGATCAGGAATGTTGCTTCTCCATTGGAATGCCGATCATCAACACAAATATATAATTATTTTATAACCCACGTGACGCCCCTCGTCCAAGGCTGAGTCTCTCTCATTGTTGTTCAAGCACTAGACAGTCTAGTCGTATATCTGCTAAAAAATTACACACAACTTGTCACACTTTGGGGGGTTCACTGCCCTTTAAATATTAAGTGCTGAGTTGGAAACAGAGTACTTATACTAAAAGAAAATTATAAGATTTTTGGGACAGAAGAATTAACGTGGAATTGTTGACTAAGGAAACACTTTGCATGTGAAGATGAAGTTTAAACCCTATTTTAATTATTTCTAGTGGCTGTATTGACCGGTAAACACCGAAGAAGACAGCCATCCTAGTTGCAAGGGAAGATACCCGGAAACTAAGATCCATGTGATTATTAATTAATTTACCACGTGCATCTTCTTCCTTTTTCTTTTTAGCCAAATTTAGCACATGCAATTGCGAAATGGTATTTACAATTTTGCAGTTGTAAGGTGCATTATCTTGGAAAAAAATTATATATATATATATGGGATTTTCATACTTTTTTTTAATAATAGATATTATTATTTTTAAATAAAGTATACGAAACTTACAAGATTTTATATAACATTATTTCATATAATTTTGAATTTACATCAAATTAATTGATTTGTTTTATTTGACGGTCTCGTTTGTTTTCAGAACTCATTTCATCATTATAATTTTTAAAATTTTTTATATAAAATAAATAATTTAATTTTGTTTAAATTTTAAATAAAAATAATATTAAAAGATATTTTATAATAATATTTTATTTAACTTTAAATTTTCTTCTAAAACTTATCTCTCAAAATAACAAACGTGACCGCCTCCAATCTCCGTCGCATGCTAGCATGAGTTTTTGCTCTCAGGTCTCGTTTGTTTTTAGAGATGAGATGATATGAGTTTGAAAAAGTTGAATTGTTTATTTTATTTTATATTAAAATTTAAAAAAATTGTAATGATTAGGTGAGAGAAGATGAGATAAATTTAAAAAAGTTAAATTATTTATTTTATTTTGTATTAAAATTTTAAAAAATATAATAATAAAAAAGAGATGAGATGAAATAAAATATTTTTCAAAAATAAACGAATCCTAATTAGTTGCAGCTACATCATTAAAGATTTCTTGTTGGGTATCAAATTATAGGTCAAGAAATTTAAAAAGAAATTGAAAGAGAGAGAGCGAGAGATGTGAAGATCAGCTTCCCTCTAAGATACGCTAACTTTGACAGCTGACAATTGACTGGTGAAAAACTCAGGAAGCCTTGCCTGTGTTCCCAAATTCCCAGAAGGCAAAGGAGCCAAGGACAAGCAGCTGCCAACCCAATCACCTAGCGAACTATATTTTTTAAATTATAATTTTTACGGTGTTATAACTATAAAAAAATTTAAAAAAAATTTAAAAATTGATATAATTATATTTATTTTATAAAAAAAATAATTCTATAATTTAATATATCACTTTAAAACACGTTAATTTATGTATTTGTTTTGATGAAATTTTGTTATAGTTAAAATATTTTTCTTTTTATTATATTGTTATGATTGAAAATAGTTTTAAAAGGATAATGAAGTAGATAGGTTTAAGATGTCTAATTTCTGTAAATTATTTTAAAAATAGATAAATGTGAAAAACTTACTTTATTTATTCAAATTTTTAAAAAAACTGGGTGAGGTATGTAACTCTGCATGCCTTCAACTTATATTTAATATTTTGAATATTGAGATAAGATGATTTTAGATGAATTAAGAAATATTTATAAAATATTAATTTTTTAATATTATTATTATTTAAAAATTTTAAAAATAAAATTATTTATTATATTTTATATAAAAATTTAAAAAAATTATAATAATAAGATAAAAGGAGATAATGAAATAATATCAAAACTAACTATATAAATATATTATTAGATCAGAAAATTCTCTGATAGGAGACCTACAGAAAAAGCTTCACCGGTTGAACCAGCCCTTCTTTGACAGCTGAAGTCCTAACGTCTCTCTCAGACGAGAAAAGCAGCAATCCCAGAAACTACCAATCACGAGGCACAACCCAGCACTTGCCATCCTCTCTTCTCCTATACCTCCGTCTCTTATCTTTCCCCACTCTCTCTCTCTCTCTCTCAACAACACAGACGAAACCCAGAAACAGTACTACCTCACTAGCAAAAGAAGTAGAATACCCTCTCGTATTTTTTTAATCTCTCTCGTTCTCTCCCATTCCATCTGCCTTTGGTTTCATTTCAAAAATCCAGTTCAAAAGCTCGTTAACAATGCATGACATGCAGCGAAAGATGTAAAGAAAACAAAGGAAAGAAATAAAGGAAGGAAAATAGTACTAAAAATCAACGCTTTACATAGGAAATGGTGAACTATCATCTTCATCATCACCGGTGGAGAAAAGGTGAGAAAAATATCGAAGAAGATGAGGAGTCTCAACTTCAAGCCCTTATTATAGAATGTGGAAGCACCAGTTGTTACTATAAGAGAACCAGGCCCAAGCTACTATCCCTCCTCTTTCTCTTTATTTTTTCTTTTCACCTCTTCAGCTGTGGCACCACTTTCTCTCTTTTCCGTAAGCCTACCTCTCTCATGGGTTTCTTATTTTCCTACTGTTTGCCTTTCTCGAGTCCTAATATCTCTTTGACGTTTTGTGCAGATTCATTTGGAGTAGAAAAAGAACGCCCTGTTACTGATATGAATGCAAATACTCCCGTTTGTTCTTCGGTCTCAAATGGTCAGTACTCTCTCTCTTGTTTTTTTTTTCCCTCTGGAGATTTAATCCAACAGTTTTCAGCAGACTCGAAAAAGGGGTTAAATATGTGAAAATGAAATCACCTTACTCTCCATATGGTGGGCGAGAAAAGTTCAGAAAAGAATAAAACACATAATTTCATTCTAAGAATTAGTTGTTTAATTACTGAAACGATGTTTACTGAGCAAATAGGATTGCCCCCCCGCCCTAATGCAGAGCAGGGATTAACTTTTTACCTCTTGGTTTGAGTTTTTTTATTTATCAAACAATAGAAGTAGATATTATTATTATTAATATCATTATTATCATCATTATATAGAAGTATTGAGTAATTACAAGAACAAAATTTTTGTTTGATTCTTATGTTTCCTTATGCTTATGCGAGTTTTAGTTAGTTATCTATTTTTGGGGAAAATAAATGCAGGAACTATATGTTGTGATAGAAGCAGTATTCGTTCTGATATATGTATCATGAAAGGGGATGTAAGAACACACCCTGCTTCTTCTTCAGTCTTCCTTTACATCGCAAGAGACTCCGATGGTGTCATTAATTATGGGGAGGAAGAGGGATATGAGGAACTCAAACTCGAAAGAATCAGACCCTATACACGGAAATGGGAAACAAGTGTCATGGGCAGCATCGGTGAATTAAACCTTATTGCAAAGAAAGTGAATCATGGTATAAAACATCATTGTGATGTCTGGCATGATGTTCCAGCTGTGTTCTTCTCAACCGGAGGATATACAGGTAATCTTTATCACGAATTTAATGATGGGATTCTGCCATTGTACATCACTTCACAGCATTTGAACAAGAAGGTTGTGTTTGTTATTCTTGAATATCATGACTGGTGGATTCTGAAGTATGGAGATGTACTTTCTCAGCTCTCTGATTATCCAGCAATAAATTTTAGTGGGGACAATAGAACTCATTGCTTCCCAGAAGCCATTGTTGGTCTGAGAATCCATGATGAGCTCACTGTGGACTCTTCGTTAATGGAGGGAAAAAAGAGCATTAATGATTTTCAAAATCTTCTAGACCAAGCTTACTGGCCACGAATCAGGGGTTTGATCCAAGATGAGGAACGAGAAGCGCAAGAGAAACTGGAACAAAAGCTTTCTTTGTCCCCGACATCAGAAACCTCAATTGTAATGGAAAGGGAAGTGGAAGAGGAACAATTAGAGAAGCCTAAACTGGTGATTTTATCACGGAATGGGTCTAGGGAGATAACTAATCAGAACTTATTGGTGAAAATGGCGGAGCAAATTGGGTTTCGAGTTGAAGTGTTGATGCCTGTCCCAACATCAGAATTGGCAAGGATTTATAGGGTTCTTAATTCAAGTGATGTTCTGGTTGGGGTCCATGGTGCAGCTCTGACCCATTTTCTCTATATGAGACCTGGCTCTGTGTTTATTCAAATTATTCCACTTGGAACTGCATGGGCGGCAGAGACATATTTTGGAGAGCCCGTAAGGAAGCTTGGTTTAAAGTATATTGGCTATGAAATTATACCTGAAGAGAGCTCACTGTATGATAAATACGATAAGAGTGATCCAGTTCTTATAGACCCAGACAGCGTGAATGAAAAGGGATGGCAATACACGAAAAGCATCTATCTTGAAGATCAAAATGTGAGACTAGACTTGGGAAGATTTAGGAAGCAGTTGGTTCGTGCTTATGACCACATTGCTAAAATGGACATGTTCATCTCCAACCATGGTAATTTGCTAGTTTTTCCAGCAGCTATTGATTCTGCTGTCCGTCCTTGACATCTTCTTCTCCACTCGATCTGTAAGTCTGAAATGTATATTCAGTGCTGAAATGATTTGATAAATTTGCTGTGCATGTTTTGATAAACTGAAAATATATTATCCATTCTGCCGTTTTCATTCCCTATTTCCAGCAACTCATAACATGACTATGCATGTTTTTGTGCATTAGCAGCCATGCCAAAACTATTTTCCCTTCTGTTTTCCTTTGTTAAATCACCCAGTTTGAGCCGAATGCAGATCTTTTGTATATATTCCTAATACCCCCCATTCCCCTCTGCATGATTCTCGGTAGCATCCTGAAGTTATCGTCAGTGTTGAAACTTGAAAGTACCAATTTGGAAATTATCTCAAACTGGTTTTTAGGTTCAGTTAATAAAAATATAAATGTTTAAATCTACGTCTTCCACTGGGCTTAAACTTCGGAGACAAGTGATTTCATTTGGTATCAGACCAAAGACCTGAAGTTCGAATTCTGATTCTATATTCTACTGCATTTAATTAAATATTTCACATGTGACACAATAATTTCGAGGCAAACTTTTGAATTTTAGAAAATAATCTAAAGAAGCTTTATACCTGGAAAAAAAGAAGACCATTGTTTGTTGTAATCGTAAAAGGTCTTCGGCCGTGAAGCACAATAAATGCAGGTTTGATTCTTCAGGGCGATCACCAGAGGAGAAAAATATGCTTGAGAGTTGAGAACAACCCTTCATGCGGCCCTGCCAAAGTTTTTGCAAGAGACAAACTTTCTCGTTTGCATGGACTTTTTTTTGTGGCAAATGGCTGATTTGGTCAATTATAACTGAACTTTTCTTATTAGATTTGGATGTTGAGAAGATAATTTTTAATTTAAGATAGAAAGTTAAAAATTGAATAAAATATTATTTTTTAATATTATTATTATTTTAAGATTTAAAAAAGTTGAATTGACATTTGAAAAAGTTGAATTGTTTATTATATTTTACGTAAGAATTTGAAAAAGTTGTAATGATGAGATGAGATGAAAATTTTGTATTTTAAAACAATTCCAAACCTAACCTAAGTGGTGTAATCTTGTAGTTAATCAAGGACGGGAACAAACCCTGAAAGTGAAGACTTTGTAAGCGCCAATCAAGGGCTTATTATTATTAGAGTTTTGCTACACAACTTCCTCTACATTCTATATTTTTTTAAAATTTTATTTTATTTTTGAATTTATTCTTTTTAAACTATTTCAAATTTTTTATTTATTATTCATATAATAAATATTTGATAAAAGAAAAAAATAGTAAAAATTTAAAAAAATGTGTGTGGAGATTGTTTGAATAATAGGAGGTTGTGAAGATTTTTTCTTATTATTATTATTTTTTTATCGAGTAATGTAGATACAGTCATGGAGTATACAAATAGAATTTTTTTTGAAAAAAAATGAGACCTATTATTAATTTTTTTTTTATGTAAATCTTATTTTTAAAAATTATATGACTAGCATTTCTCTTTTTTAACTTGCTGAGCCCATTTAAATACAAATAGAATTAGGGGCATTATTTTCAAGGATCCTTGAAATTAATGCGAGGTATCAACTCTTAAATAGACAACTTTATATAAATTCTTTACAAAAAAGTAGTTCCATCAATAAAGACTGACTTTTTTTTTTTAAGTGAGGTCTATTTTTTTTATAAGAATAGATTTATTTATTCAGAATTTGTAGAAATAATTTCTCTTATTTTTAACACTTTCAGCAACCAAAAGACTGCACAGTACATTTCTGTGTGCAAGACACGTTGAAGCAACATCTTCGATGCTTTCCCTTGTTCTCTCCTTTTCACCGTGCATGGCTTGCTGCTACATTGAACAATTCATCGATTCTGTCTGAAAGAGACCCTTAAATCCAAAAGAAAGCATGGATTGGCAACCTTTGTTTAACATATATGGATAAAAAATACAGTTGTTTTCGTTACCCAACAGAGTGAAAGACTGATCTATTACGCTGAAAGTGTTAAATATTGTTTTGAAACTAACCCTACTTGAAGGCCTTATTTACAACGTTTTTTATTGCATCATATGGCTTAAGTCCTTTTTTTTTTTTTTTTTTTAAAGGGTGAAGAAATAGAGCAATAATATTAGCATGAAAAATACCATTATGCCTACTTCATTTGACACCTCCATTTGACCGCTTGCCATGTTATTTTTCAGTGTTGCATTTTCTTATTAATTTTAGTATTTACAGAGAATGTTTTGACAAAACTCGATCTCATGCAGCACGTTCTGTTTTTGTAGTATTCTCATGTGACTTTGTCCCTACTAGTTGGTCTCGTAAAAGGACAGTTTTAAGTTTGAGCGGTGCTACTCTCCATTTGATAGTATGGCCATTTTTGCCTTTTCATTTTTTTCTTATTTTTCATTTTATATATTTTTAATATATTTTAATATTTTTAAAATATAAAAAAATACACCAATACATTAAAAATTACTTTCTTAATCATTAAATAAAAAAATATACACCAGTCAAAATGAGTGAATAAAATGAAAGGACAAATTAATATTTACCTTTTAAATTTTTTAAAATCACTGTCACAATTAAGAGTAATGATATCTATATAACATATTTCACAATATATATTATAAAATAAGAATATTTTGATAAAATAATGTTACTTTTATAAATTAGTTTACAAAAATAACATTCATTTTAAAATATTATTATGTAAAATGTTATGAAAAGTAACGCGTATTTATCATTTTTTCACAATTAATGAAAAGTAGACATGTGATCGAGAGATAGACAACAAATTACACCAACAATAAAGACACATTAAAGAATTTTGATAAATGAAATTTATAATTATAAGATATCATATAAAAGTCTCGCGCACTTTTTAAAAAAAAGATAAATTTAAAATCCGCATTAAAAATCCTTCATATTTTTTAAAAGGAAGTGGGCGAGACTATTAAAACCATCACTTCGGACAAATATTCTCAGTAGGTCCCACCACTTCTATAGAACTTATTAAAACCTTTCGCTTGAAAACTTTTCACAAGTATTCACATACAATTATTGAAAACTGCTAACATTTCTAATGTCTTTTCCCCCACCCGTAGTTGTCAATGTAGACAAGTGTAGTGAAGAAAGAGCACCTAATGAGGTAAATGAAAATATATTCCTTCCCAGAACATTCCCTTTTTATAGATCAAAATAAAATCACAAAAAAGAAGGGTCTTTTATTAATAGACATGGCCGCAAATTATTGTATTTGGTAGCAATATGACGATAAAATTCATTGTTGAACTCATGATCCAAATTTACAGAATGATTGAAATTCAAGATTGGAGATTTAAAACCATCAAGACACTGGTACCTCCGCTTGTATATATCTACTGTGTTGTTGATCAACATTGAATATTAACGTAAAAACTTGAGGCAACCATTCCACTTGACTGTTTGGAAGGAACAAAACTGGATCACAAAATGAGGGCACCCTAAAAAGAATTTGAAGACCTCTCACTTATTTTCTGCAATGAATTCTCGATACTCTCGCTTCATTTTCACCCCAGATACCGTCCTGCATAACCGGAAGGGAACAATAAGTGGCAGCTAAGAACCGACGACAATGTGGATAAGAGCTAGAATTATGGCAGATGTTCATATGGAGAGATCAGATGAGAGGATAATTTTCCCAATACTCCCTCCATAAAATTGAAAATCAAGCTTTCTAAATTGAAATCATTCATCCGGTAAAAAAAGAATGAAAAAGGAATAGAACCTTCTTTGTGAAAACATAATGTTATGTAACATGATATGCCAAAATGTTGCAAAATAAAGCGCCATCTTTGCTTAACACTGAGCTTGTGCCGATCATAGTAAAGAAAAACATGACCAGATGACAAGAACTAAGAGCCAAAGAGGGCAAACAAAAATGCATTGAAATTCAAGAACACCCATGCAAAGGGAAGGACAAAAGAAGTATTAGAGGACAGAATATAACCGACCTGAGCATCTCCTTATTTTTGAAGAACTGCACACATGGCGTACCCATAATTCCAGCTGCTTCTGCTACTTCTGGATCTTCTTCGATATCAATTTCAACAAAATGTACATTCTGGTCGAATTCATCTATTACCTGCCACCAGAAGGAGAGAAAAAGTTCAGCACATTCTTAATTAGTCTATCAACATAGTAACAGTTACAGATATCATAAAGCCTGAATCATTGAACACGAAGGACTTGTCATTCCTATAACACACTTAAACTCACCCACCCACACACACCCCCACCCCAGTGAAACCACTTCATGCGGCTTGGTCCCAGCTAATTGTACTATCTCTTGGGATCAGTTATGTATGTCCCATTCTTAGTTTTTTCAAAAATACAAGAAAAAAAGCAGATATTATTGTAAGTGTTTTGATGTTTATCTTCAACTAAAAACGATGTACAAGTTAACTTCTGCATGTTCAGCACTTCCCTAGTGGCACTTGATCTGATTGTTGCCTTAAGCAAGCCTCAGAGCTTGACTAGGATCTTCATGTAATTTGTACTAGATCCAAAACATGAAACATTTTTTTTAATAAGTGCGCTTCTCTTTCATTAACAGAACTGTCATCTTCACCATGCACCACGCACGTCAATATTTATTCAACATAATTCAGTTTCTCTTAAGTCTGACCAGATTTTCCCCCAGTTGGTTCTATCATGCGTCTTCGAAGGAAAAAAAAATCCCCATTATGATCATGTGTGAGAGATAGTAGTAACATAAAAACTTAACTAGAGATTTAAGTACCATGCAATATCAAAACAAGTTTAAAATTATGTACCTTACTAAGAATTGGCTTCAAAGTCCTACAAGGACCACAGGTTGGCGCTGTATATAGTACACATATAAGCCTAGGACTTTCATGGTACAATTTCCGTAATGCATACTGAAGAGGGAAAATGGTTAGCATTGAGCTAAGTATAGAAAACCCATAACTAAAAAACTTAATTCAGTGAGATGTCAAATAATGCAAAAGTTCCACATGTCAAAGCTAGCATTTGGGCAAGTAGCTCATACCTCGCCCTTGTGCTTTGTAAGTGTAATGTCAAAACCTTCTTGAACATCCCTGGTTGTGAGTTCCTTCTTCACCTCTTCAGCTTGGGGCTGTCACAAGTAAATTCATGAGAGGGAGTTTCTTAAGGGATAATGGTATAAGTCCCATAGGTGAACTAGATGATAGACTTGAATGTAAAATCCAAAATTAATTTCTAGAAGTTTATAACCATCCCTCGCAACACTTAAAAAAAAAACGTTTTAAAACTGAAAGTAAACAGTTTTTCATGAACTTCCATGGAACAATGAGCTCAAGCTTGAGGGCACATCTTTATCCCATAAGAATGAGATGGAAGAGGAAATCATGAACTCAAACTAAGTGCTTGTGAAACTTATCAATAACAACAACAATAATAATAATAATAAACCATGAATTATTCCCATATTGGAAGAGCCTAATTTAACCGTACGTAAAGATCTAAAACCTTAACTGAAAAAAAAAAAGAGAAAGGGAAAAAAAACAAAAGTTCTCCTTTCTTTTCTTTTTTCATTTTGGATAATTACTGAGTAATTGGATGAAACACAGGCCCACTATCTTGATTGAAGATGCATAGAACCCTACAATGTCTTGTACATGGTTTCTTGATCAATACAAGATCAAAGAAATAATTGGTTCGGTCTGCAACTAGTCAGAAACTGGTAATCACTAAGGGACTACTTGGGTTAAATCTTGGTATGGAAGCCTACCAAGAACTCCCACACCTAAGAAACCATTCAAACCAAAGAATTAAATGGAATTCCATGAATACCTGGTGAAACTCAACAAGGAGATCATTGTGCACAAGATATCTCTCGACTGATAAAGCAGCAATGCATCCAGATCCAGCAGCAGTTACAGCTTGCCTCCATTCGTGGTCCTATTAATATAACAAAACTAGAGTTAAAAAAAATTGTCTACAATAATAATAGTTCCCAAACATAAGGTCATTCCGATCAGATGATGGGACTTGACTTAACAGCAAAAAAAATATACTTGACATTAACTGGTGAACTGGATGTTCTTAAGACCTATGTACAAAATTTAAATTCATCCTTTGGTTTAGAAACATGAAAATAAAGATTTTTCTCGCCAGTATGAAAATTGAAGCTTCAAATACATAAGTAACAGAAACTAATACCTGTCTTTCATTTTCTCATAAATCAAAGAAACACTAATTCGGCCACTGTCTTAAGCAGGGACCTGGGAAGCACAATATTCATAGACCGATAAAAAAATCAAGAAATAAAAATGATAATCTTGAAGAGCATACCTGCACATCTCCAGCAGCAAATACTCCTTCAACTGAAGTTTTCGCAGTACCCTCTTCAACTAACAAATAGCCAGAGCTGTCGAGCATAACTTGGCCTTCCAACAACTGGCTATTTGGTGAATGGCCTATACCATAAAATAATCCCTTTGCCTCAAGCACGGATTCCTCGCCAGTATCAAATTTTCGTACTAAAACTCCAGACATCTGACCTTTTGTATTGCTAATAACATCCAAGGTCTCTGTATTGTAGTGCACAGTGATATTTGGATTGTTGTACACTCTGAAACATTCGCGATAATCAACCTGTTAAACAAACATTCAGGGAGTTGAAAACTCATACAAATTGCTCATTAGTATAGTATTCACCATCAAGAAAGAACCCAGCAAGGAAAAATACAGTTACCACAATGAACTGTAACATTTTAGCCACCGATAATAAATCTACAGTAACCCCCCATATTTGGATCACCAGACGAGTAGTGTCAAGCAGAGTGTCCTTGCAAGTTCCACTAGACCCAATGGTTTAAACATGAGCATAAATGAAATTGGCATTCTTTTGAGTGGTTCTCACTAGATAATTGCAATGAATTATTGCATGGTTAGCGAGGGGAAAATATGGTAATGGTCATTGCTCTAAAGATCAAGCAAGAAATGTTGTTAAAGGAAATATTATGTTCCCAAGGGTTATAATCCTACTACCATCAGCATTATTTTATAATAGTTAGACACGACCAAAATTAATCTTGCCCATAAGAGAAAATTTAGGGAAGCTATACTATAATCTAATCGAGTTTATTTGACACCATACCACATACATACAAAAAATTAGGTGATACTTGTGACCGAGAGTTTTTATAAACCACACAAGGGTCAGTATTGTTCATGAAGTCATAATCGTTTATGCAGTTCAAGCTTAAAACTATTAACCTGTACAGGCAAAGGCTCAGTAAACCACAATTTTATTAGGTATATAATTAATCTTTTTATAAGTAAAGGTATATGTTCATAAATACAGTAGAACAATTGAAAACGTGGTACATTTCCATCCTAAAACACCAAATTTGACAATCTTGTAGAGTTAAAGGAAATGAATCACGACACAGAAAAGTGAAAACACATGGTAGAGTCGAAGCAATCTTAGTATGGTAAATGAAAAGAACCTATGGCGACAAATGAAGAAGATATGTAGCGGCATATAAAGTACATGTAGATTCAATAGGAAGGTTCTGTAACAATTCCTGAGGCGAATGTTGCAGCAAAAAAGAAGGAACAAAGGTACACAAAGATCCAATTGAATACATTGAAAGGAAACAATTAAATTGAAAAATAACCAGCTATGAAAAAGAGGAAGACAAGCTCTGAGGTAATGTGAACTTCCATTCAGCTGTATATCTGCTATGAAATACCGAGTGATAATGGGACTGAGAAGAATATTTTAGAAACTTAAATTTGATGCTTGTAATGAGCAATTTATAAGTACCAACCATTGATGTGTAACATAGAAGGTATGCAATGATAACTTCAAAAGAAAAACATTGAAGAAAGAACCCCCATAGCTCACCTATCTTGCATAGCTTTGGAAGCCTTTAGTTGGTCTCTACGTACAAGTAAATGAACATGACGAGCATATTTAGTAAGGTACAATGCTTCCTCGGTAGCTGTATCACCCCCTCCAACAACAGCAAGAACTTGCCCCTTGAACAAGGGTGATGCCCCATCACAAATAGCACAAGCACTAATTCCCCTACTCCAAAATTCATCTTCACGCGGTAACCTAAGCCTTTTTGCAGTAGCTCCTGTGGCAAAAATGACACTGTGGCACTTAACCTGAAATGCAAACAAAGCAACAAAAAAATAAAAATAAAAAATCACAAAAACTGAAGCAAACAATTACTTTATTAAGAGCCAAGAAACAATGATTGAATTTACAACCTATAAGCATAACATACAGGCTAATGGCAAAGATAGAATGGAGGACCTATGTGGCCTTCTTTTAACAATGGCTATGGCAGACAATAAGACTGAAAACATAATTATAATATGAAATGCAGACTTAGGGCATGCTTGGGTAATGAGATGAGATGAATATTCTGTGAATAGTAGTGAAATGGGTTGAGTTCAGATGTTTTATTGGCTTTTGGGAAAGGAGAGAAAAAGTTGAATAAAAAAATTATAAAGTTAAAAAATTGTTTGAATATAATTTTTGAATATAATTTTGTTTGAAATTTGAAAAAGTTGTATTGTTTTTTGTGTTTTGTTTGGAAGTTTGGGAAAGCTATAATGATTAGGTAATGATTAGATAAAAAAGTTGAAGATTTGAAATTAAAAAGTGTTTTGTGTTTAAGTGATGATTGGGAAGGAAATTATGAGAAGTTTTGAGATGAGATGAGATGAGATGAGATGAGATACATATAACTTCCCAAACAACCCCTTTATGTGTGAGAACACACCTTTGCCATTCATTTTGATTTTGAGACCTATCAACTATGCAGTTTTTTTATAAGTATCATTTCCCAATTGTCGGAGCTAGACGCTCTATCACACTTAGTCAAACAAGACTAGTTGACCCTTCAGGAAATCAGATACAAGAGAGAAGGAAGAACTCAAAATTCTTTTGTGTTTTTTTTTGGCTGGGTAATTTACTCACGCACCTGAGGAAGGTGTCATTTGGCCTCAGGACCAAAGTTTAAAGGAACCATAGCGATCAATGAGACCATATATTGTTTTCGATAAGTAATCAATGAGACCATATATTCATACTAGAGATATGTTGTATGACTCTATCAGGAATATGTATTACTCCGTGTGGTGTTCCAAAACATAATGTTCTTTTCTACAAAGTACAAGGTACATTCTACTCATGCCCCCGCAATTGAAGCTCTCTATCCTCTATCATGATTAACACAAGATTAGTTCTCAATTGAGGATTGGTTTCTGAAAAATTACATAGAAGCACACTCATCTTGCAAATCATATCATTTTTTTATGAAAAATAAAAATGTCATATACTGGCAGATTCAAAGAACCAGTTTAAATCAACTTAAATATATTTGAAAATTTGGTAGTTCAGTCATAAACAGATGTATGAAATAAAAAGCTGCAGAAATAATATATCACCTTACGTTCACTACTTTGCACTGTAAAAGGACTACTTTTTAGATCGATATTTTCCACATCTTCTTGAAACAATTCAGCTCCCCAACGCTCAGCTTGCAGTCGCATCCTAAACAATACCCAATGTCAAGATTCTATTCTACATTTCTAGTTGAAATCGCATTCTCCTACATGTATAATTCGTAAGAAAATATGTCAAGTATACAAATGATACCGTGTATATATATGTATTTTTTTTACCTTTCCATCAAATCTGGACCACTTATTCCATCAGGAAACCCAGGGAAATTCTCCACCTCAGTGGTAGTCATCAACTGTCCCCCAGGAACACCGCCTACTTGATATCCCTCGAATACTACAGGCTTCAAATTGGCACGAGCTGCATATATTGCCGCTGTGTATCCAGCAGGACCTGAACCTACAATAACAACATTCTCGACATTTTTTGCTGCAAACACAATCAAAATGATTATTCCCCAGATTTTCATGGTTATCAAAGATAAGGAAGACAAAGGAGCACAACCCTAAACTGAGAACCCAGATTTCTATTTCTAACCATGCGGTTGTAAGAATGATCAAATTGGTTCCCCCGTTAAGACTTCCGTTAGCAAACAATTGAAACTTCACATCAACAACAATGACCACTCAACACAAATCAGTTGACAAGCCACGTGCATAGACAAATTCAAATACAAGAAAACTTTAAAAATCTGAACATATTAAACTAAAATACATAAAAAATAAATTTCTTACAATTAAAAAAAAAATTGTTTAGAAAACAAAAGGAGTATGAATTTTCTAAAAAATTTAAAAGTTAGGTGGCTTTGCGGCCACAATATTTATGCCAAGAGGTGGCTGAACCTTAAATTATAGATTTTCTGAATAAATTGGCAAGGAACTCCGGAGATCATGCAAACACAACATGTCCTTACACTTGAGCCAACCATTAGTTTTTATTTTTACTTAGATGGACTTTTTTAATGATCTTGGGCCTTATATTTTTCTTTTTTAATGTTTTATACAAGTGGCACATACATGACATGTCAAGTTACATGTGATGAATCGTGATTGGTGCTGATGTGGAGTTTACAGAGATTTACTAGCGGAAATATGACATGGAGAGCGCAATCCAAGCCTAGGTTAAACTCAAAAGGAAGCAATGAAATCTCCAATTACAAACTATACATTAAGTTTCATCAAAGGATCCAAAGAAATGAACGTAATTGAAGATTTCATCAAAGGATCCAAAGCAACGAAATATGTTGAATAACTCGAGGCTAGAGCCTAGATGTGACTAAGGCCCTTGGGAATATTAAACAAAAGTACAGATACGGGGCTCATTAGGGGCTAAAAAAAAATCTAAATTAGAGGGTTATCAGCAAGCACCTCCTATCAACTAATTCCACCTAATTTTGGCAATTTGTCTCAGTAAAGTACAAACAGGGCTTATATTTCAATGGCGAAGATACGATTAGCCTCGTAATTCTAATACTACGGCTCTTATTAAAATGCATTTCCCAAGTTCGATACATTTTCAGCAATCAAACCAAAGACAAAGCTTATAAATGAAATAAACTGCGGCAGTGTGTTTATTTATAACATTTCACCAAAGGCCAGTCCATCTTGAAAGTACTAAAATACCAGCAATCGGAGCCAACTCTTAAGCCCCATAACCAAAATTTTCAAAACTCTCTGCCTGTTTTTTTCCAAAGTAAAAACTGCACCGAAACTCATTCTCACAAAGCAATCAAGCCCGAATTGCAAATGGCATCCACACAACACGTCAATTTCTCCTTCTTCTTCTTAAAAATATAAATACACTAACACTAACGCATATGAGTGCGTGTGTAAGTGCAGTTACGTTACCTGGAGTGGTTGGGAGGTCGGGCGAGGAGGCAGTGACTTGGAGAAGGGGAGAGCGAGCAGCGGGGGAATGGAAACGGAGGGCACGCCGGCGAGTGGACAAGGTTTTAAGGAGAAAGAGACTACTGTGGTTGTGTGGAGGAAGAGCGTTGGAGAGAATGGAGGACATGGCGGTAACTCGGTAACTCGGTGCGGAGGATCCGATTCCTATCGTCACGTTGCAACCCATTCGTTTCAGACCATACAATGGGCTTACAGTTAGAATGATAAAAGCCTAATCTATCCGTAAGTCCATACGACATTGATCTCGATGTTTGCGAAGGCGTCGTGGAATTTAAGTCCTGGTGACTTCCCCCACTGTCCATGAAATATCCACCGTCCACTTCGGGATCTCGGTGGTTAACGGCTGTCTGCTCTTGCCACTTGGCGGAGAGCGCCTGTATCCAGATCCAGTTTAGATAAGCTGCCGCATTTTTATAAACCAATAATCCCGTGCCACGTGCCAACATCATGTTCCCGCATCTGGAGAATCGGTGAGTTATATACCCCTCTTGACAAGCATAGCATATTCCCATTAAAAAAAATTAAAATTCATGTGAAGGTTTTTTTTTAATAGTAAATTATATTTTTTAATAAAAATACATAAAATTTATTCACTCTAAAATTATATATAGAAATACTCTTAAAATTTACGTACAGGTGTATTTTTTTAAAAGACAGAATGGAGTTAACTTGTATTAGCCACTTAAAATTAAAAAGTTGATATCTATGTTATTAATTAAATCAGCTTGAGAAGTGTTGCGACTTTATTTAATCTGATTTTTTTTTTTTTTTGGGTTTTTAGCTGACGGAATATTATTATAATGTGGGTTTTGCTCACAATGTTTTTTTTCCCATACAAATTTTAAAATTGTGAATATATAAGGTAAGGGGAAGTATAGCATGGAGACAAGGCCTCATTTGATTAATCAAACTATTTTATTTCATCTCATCATTACAATATTTTTAAACTATTTTATTTAATTTTCATCGCATCTTATTTGTGTAACTAAACGAGATAGTTCATGCTATTACCAGTAAAAAAAAAAAGATATGGTTCAGATTTTAGGATGTGTTCAAAAGAATACCAAAGAAAGTGTTACATGGGTTGTGGATGTTAACAAATACAACCTTATTCAGTTCACAGCTCAAATTTTGGGCCAACAGATTTTGGGCTAAGTTTGCCCCTAAGCTTAGCTCAATTTGTTTGATTTTGTTATTGGAATAATAAACAATGAAATGGATTGGATAAAATAAAATCTGATTCCTTGACAAAATTAAGTTAAAGGCATTTTTCTTTCACACCAGCCTCGTGAGTTTGGAGGTACGCAGCCCCGGTGGGAAAACAAAGCTGTCGTTGTAGAGGAGGATGGCCTATATTGAGGACAAAACCAGCAGGAAAAAATGCAGCAAAAGAAAAGGACAGGGTTTTAAGACCAAGTCAAGGAAGTTCAGCTATTCACCAAAATCACAACATTCCATATATGCATCCCTCGAAGCACGTGGGATTCAATCACCCATCACAATACTATTGATAACACGTTGCCAAGGCCTAACTGATATCATTGATGATGAATAACAACATTCCTAATTTTTTGACCGAATTAGATATCCAACTTTGAAAAGAGTTAGGTTGCATTTGTGAGATATTTTCAGGTATTCTGTGAATAGTAATGAAAAAGTAATGATAGAATATTAAATAGTAGTAAAAAGTAGTATAGAAAAATAATAATAAAATAATAAATAATAGTGAAATATCATGATATAAAATGAGGGACTTTCAGTATCCAAACTAAGCCTTAAGTGAGGTGATCTTAGAGTATTTTACTATTATTCACTATTTTTTTTATTACTATTCATTATTTTTTCACTACTACAGATCATCTAAAATCACCTCAGCATCCAAACGTAGCTTTAGTCGCATAAATATTTAATGTTGTATTTATATATTCTATAGATTAGATAATTATAGAGGATCTTAGTTGATCATAAATGAGGGAGAGCTCTCCATTCTTGATCTAGTTTTGCACGAATTATCTCGAGCTAACCCACTAATTAAGTTGAATTACCCAACAGTTTCATCGAAATTGCAATGCATGTTTGTCTTTCTAGTGGAGTAATGGTGATCACACGCGCTTAATAGGGAGTGAAAGACTTTTCAATGAGAGGAATTTTGGACATAAAAGAGTTCACAAAAGTCAAGAAAAAGAAGTCATGCACTGCTTTCATAGAAAAACTCTTAAAGCATTTTCGGATGGAGGAAGAAATCAAAGTCATCAAATGGAATATATAAATTTTGGATACATTAAATAAATAGAAGGTAATTAGATTGAGAGAATAGATCAACAGCTAGGAAGCATCAGCATATCGAAAGGACTTTAAATAAACATTATTTATGGTAGCAAGATTGTTATCAATTGAGAATACGATTATTATATATAGAATTATTTTATTATCAAGTTGGTACGTAGAGCACATCGTTTACATCACATAAATTATATGATTTGATCTGTAATATTTAAATTTTAAAATTTATCTTTTAAATCAAATTATATCATGTAAGTATTTTACTAATCATACTCTACACCATGACTTGAGAATATAGTTTTTCATATATATATATAATGCCATAAAGTGATTCCATGCACACGTGTATACTGATCTTGACCGTTCATCCAGTTGGTTGGACACATCGTAGAGATGAGTACACGATTAATATTCATGGGTTTTGACCCAACAATATCGAGGACAATTTAATAAGAGTGGTGCTATTCTGGCTTGGACATATCTTCTCTGTGTGTCACCTGGTATAAATTGTATTTTATTTTTTATTTTTTATTTCAAATATTTTTTAAATATTTTTAAAAAATAAAAAAAAAATCAATACACTAATATTCACTTTCTTAATTATTAAAAAAAAATATTAAATATATAAGCGATCAAAATAAGAGAACAAAATGAAGAGACATACTAACCTTTCTCATTTAATAAAAACACACATATATATAGAAAAGTATATGTCTTTGTCATATAAATATCTAGAATTTAATGTGAGTTACTGTTGATCGATCGAAGGGGTCAAACGTATAAATCCTCGCCGTGAAAAAGTATGCGCAGGTTTAATCATATAGAGGATCGAATGGTGGAGACAGCGTGTTTGGTGTGGTGTATAAACAATTAATAGAAAACAGAGAATATAAAACAACAGTACAGATAATATTTTGCATGAGATAATGAATATGAATATTCTCAACTACATATAAAAAGAGATAGACATTAATATATATGTACGTTTCAACCATTAGCTTCTTTTAAGAGAGAGAGAGAGAGAGAGCGAGAGGAAAGGGGGAAGCCCTTGCATTTCTCATGAACTGCAGAGTCGTTTTGGGTTTCTATTGTTGGGGTTGGGAGTTCTTAACTGCATGCCCTTCTTCTCTTCTCCGCTTATCATTCTTAACCTTCTTCTTCTTCTTCTGGTACTTGAAGTAAGAAATTAAGATCAAAATCCTATAATCTTCTAGTCCTCTCTCTCTCTCTCTCTCTCTCTCCAGCTCAAAAGTTCCATCAATAATATGTGTGAAAAGGGTTTGTTAATGGAATATGTGAGGAAGTCAAGTCCACCACCATTCTTGCTGAAGACATACGTACTGGTGGAGGATCCGGCGACGGACGAGGCGATATCGTGGAACAAGGAGGGAACGGCGTTTGTGGTGTGGCAGCCGGCGGAGTTTGCCCGTGATCTCCTCCCCACACTTTTCAAGCATAGCAACTTCTCTAGCTTTGTCCGCCAGCTCAATACCTATGTACGTAAATCTTATACATATATAGCCACTACTGCATGTTCCAAGCAAAACTCTCTACCCTCAAATCTCCATAATATATAGATATATATTTTTATGAACGCAA
Source organism: Cyclocarya paliurus (assembly GCA_029856935.1). Taxonomy (NCBI): domain Eukaryota; kingdom Viridiplantae; phylum Streptophyta; class Magnoliopsida; order Fagales; family Juglandaceae; genus Cyclocarya; species Cyclocarya paliurus. The sequence continues at coordinate 3,559,654 of CM056955.1, read as the reverse complement.
ACCATTTTTTTCAAAAATATGTGTATATGTGCATATATATATATAGATTCGAGACCTTTTTTTTCTCTTTTTTTGATGAAAAAAATATTTAGGTCAACGTCTTTGGCCTTAAATTAAAGACCTAATAGCTAGAATCGATGGTTCTTTCGATAATATAATTGAGATGATCAGCAAGGAATTTTGATGATCTATATATATGCACTCTCCCATGAATAATTTTAAGTTTCTTTTCTTATTTATTCTGTAACTTCTATATAACTCCTGATAAAAAAGGGAAAAAAAAAAACTTCTAACTCAACAAAAATAAATATAAATATAATTAAGAATTTTCAAAATCAAGGAGTTCGGTGTCACGTCGTTGTTGAAGTAAATCGATTTATAATAACCACGGATAAAGTATCATCAAATGATTATTTATTTATTTATTTATTGGCAATAGTACTAGATCAATCAATTAAGGCATCAGAAAGTCAATGCCTAAAACCTTGGATTTAGACCAGGTATGAAAGAATTTCTGCCATTGAAAATATGTTTGAAAATCTTGGATTTAGACCCACAAAGAAATTATTTGGATAATAATAAAAACTCTAGCAGTGCTCTTGGAAGAATGTGACCCATGCACTTATTTTGTTCTTTATCTTAAATTATGCTATTTATTTAAATTGTAAACATATACATGAGCCGCTTAAAATATATCGTTCGTATTAACATATCGACTTGAAAATTCATGTATAGGGTTTTCGGAAAATTGCGACAAACCGGTGGGAGTTTTACAACGACCTGTTCAGAAAGGGTGAGAAAGAGTTACTATGTAATATCCGTCGAAGAAAACCGTGGGTCAAGCAGCAACAAGAAGTGACACCAAATCAAGACCATGACTACTGTGATGAAGATCAAAGATCTTCATCGACTTCATCGTCGTCGGAGCTGTATGGTACTCTTGTCGACGAAAACAAACGTCTAAAGAAGGAGAATGTGGACTTGAATTCTGAGCTTAAAAGCATGAAAAAGAAGTGCAAGGAGCTTCTTGATTTGGTGGCTAAGTATGCAAAATCAGAGAAAGAAGAAGATGAGGAGGATGAGGAAGATCACGAAAGGGCGCCCAAGTTGTTTGGAGTGAGACTGCTGGAAGTCCAAGGAGATAAGAGGAGGAGGAGGGAGATGATGAAGAGAAAAAGGGCAGAGATTAGTGAAAGCGCAAGCATTTTGTTTTCTCAATCATGCAAATAAATACATGAGTTTCATATTGTAGAGAGTAATCAAAGTGGTATTAGCTACTTAAAAATTAAGTGGCTTTTAGAACAGACAGAATATCTTAGTGAGAAAAAGAGGAAGAAAAATAGCTTAGACTAAGGCACCATATATGTCTAATGTATTATAGAGCTAGCAAACGAACTGTGAAGACAGTTCAAGCAGCATATGTAACTTTCATTAAACGGGCACAAGCTTGTTGTCATATATAAACGTTTATGGTTTGAAATGTGACATGTCTCTCTCTGTTGATGATAACTCAGACTATGTTTTCATCATTCATTTTTTCTTTATAAAGATAAGAGGCCAGGGTAGAATTTTTACATGCAGAATTTTGCCAATAGTTCCTTCCATGTTTTATATTTGAAAAATTAAAGCATATGTCTCTGCAATGCACGGATTAACTACCAAAATGAATATACATTAATTAAAAACTATAATAATTAATTTCTTGAATATGGATTTGGACTGAATACTTCTGATATAATAATGAGAAGAGAAATATGAATTGGTATTAACTGGATTTATCAATATAAAGTGGATACAGTGAATACTTTTTAGATCCTCCTGATTACGGACACATCATCATTTATTAACTACTCTGAGACAGTCTTCCTCTGATATCTATCCCTAAATAATAAATTGGGTTGCTTGGGGGGATGGGAGTTGTCTGGTGAACCTTGTAGAAGCTTTATTTATTGCTTGGGTTGCTATCCACTCTTAAGTGGTGCCTGCTTCTTTCCAGAACTATTTCAGAACTGAAAGTGCATGCAGCTTCTTAGTAATTGCATTATAACCGTCCTACTTGCAAGAAAAAAATAACCAAGAAAAATTGAAAACTATTTTCCTACTTGCTAATTTCTCCAGGAACTGCATGCACTCACTTCTATAAGCTATCATCCTAAGTGTCTGGCATATCCAATTATTGTTTTCCATATGGTGCAGATTATCTGAAAACAAAGCCAAGTGCATTTAAGATGTTAATGAGAAAAGACGACAACATGATCAGCACCTGCGGAAAGTACACTAATTTGTGCATGTTACAACAAACCACATTTACGGAGAGCTTTTCCTCTTATTTGCTGTACAAATATATTCAAGAAAGACCGACATTTTCCCTCTTCTATTTCTAAACTATAAATATGAAGACACATCTACTTATAAATAAAATAAAATAAAATATGAAGACACATCTATGATTCTATATTTCCTTTCTATAAACCCACACCTGACGTAAACTATAATTAAAAAAAAACTAAAAACTCTTGAGACAAATCAAGCTCTCCATACTCTTCCTAAGACGCGTCTGCTGGCAATGCATTGCTAACCCTTCCAGGTAGAAGACAATGCCGATTTCCACTTTTCACCAAATTGTACATAAGAAGAGAATGTGATGCCTATTCCTCCGAATGAAAGAGTGTGTAAGTCGAACTGGTCTCTGTCTTCGTAACCTGCATCGAAACGTTTAAGCTTTTTATGGGTGACTGGGGGTATTTGAAATAGATTTGGGAACAGCTCTCCTTACACCTCCCCAAAGTTTATAGCATTGTCTTTTTTATTTTGCTACAATGATCATTGTCATTTTATTTGGTCCAGTTTTAAGATAAAAAAAGCTCTCATAAGAAATATACCAACCTCAGCTGCACGAGAAAGCCCAGTTGGAAGAACAGGAACAAGAGACGTCCAGAGAATGGGATCTACCAACGGATCAACAGTATTGTAGTTTGTCAAAAGCGGTGCAGATAAGAAAGGAGTTGATGGATACACATTTCTCTGAAGAGACAATCCCCCACTCATGCCTAGTGTAACTCCAAGCCTCCCAGTCCCAACATCATGACTTGTGGATTTCTCAACTGCCTTGCCATAGTCCATCTTATTGATGGTATTTTTGTCTTCGTTCTCATCATTATCGCCACTGTTTTCTTGCTTTTTTGATGCTATCTCTTGCAAGCTCTTGTAGGCAGCTGACCGTGATAAGATGCTCAAGGCAGAGACTGCAGAACCTTTATGCTTTCTCTCTTCATTGGACACGCCCAAGCGTGGCATTTGGTATGGTTCAGTAGGCTGGACTCCCCATTCTAGTGTTTTTAGTTCCACACCAATATCTCCAGCATGCTTTGTTTCTTCTGATGATTTTGTCCCAGCATCTGCATGACGAGTTTTGTTGGGCCCCCACCACTTGATGTAACTTGTCAAGTCAAACTTTCTTTCATTGCAGAAACTTCCTAAATATTCACTTTCTGCTGCTGGATCATCGCCCGTACCTTTTGATAACATAGAGCAGTCATATAGTTAGTAAAACTTCAAGCAGAGGCATGAGTGGAAGAAGATGGCAAAACTCAGATGCTAGGAAAAAGGTTCTGTACTTGGGGATTAGGTGGATATTTTATTTTTATTTTTTATTAGTTGGGCTTGTATAACTCTCATATAAAAACCTTTTCTTGAGCATAAATTTCATCGGAACCTACCATAATGCATACTGTTGAAGTACTCAGATCCAGCCATACGACCAAATGGCTCCCATCGACTGCTTTGTGATAACACCCAGTGTAAAATAGAAAGCAAAAAGATAAAATCAATAATGATTAATCAAAGAAACATTAAATAATTTCAAGCATCTACCAAATGGAAAAAGAACTATCCTACACAAACAAACTGGGGATTAAATTGTTTTGCACTGGGTTAGAGTGTAGACCATTAGACATAATACTATTTTTATTTTTCAGGGAATACAAACTAATAATTTTTTTTATGAGACAGAATATAAATATAATTTTAAAGAAGAACACTAAAGACATTCTTTCCTCTTAATCAAATTCTAGATAAGTATTTAACAGAAAGTTTATAACATATGCAATCATCTTGTCAGGTTTACTGATAAATGATCTGAGGTAGTTTCTTCATCAACTGAAAAACAGTGGGGAAAAAAGGGAAAAAACTGTTAGTTACCTAGAACTACCAAGTACCCCAAACAGCTTTTTGTCCATACATTATGTGCTTAATATTTTTTAAACCAGCGTTCCTTTGGAAAAGCATTACGCACTAAATAATGCTCCGGAACATGAACATCAATGTTATACATCTAAAATACATGTAATTACCTGGAAAGGCCACGATATTTAGAAATTCCTCTTGAGAAACCACTGCTCTTTCTGCAGATAGCATCAATTATAAGCAGCAGTGCAAATTCAGTTAACAAAACATTTGAAGTAACAGTTCAAATTCAGTTAAAAAAATAAATTTACAAAGTATTCACCTTCGCAGAGATGCAAGGTATTCTTCTCTTGAGAGATTCTGCATCTCTTCAAGATCCCTTGTATAATCAGTAACCTGCAGCACACATATCCCAAGTCATACAGATAGAACTATAGAATTGGATTAGAAAGTATCCTACTACAAGTAAGGAATATAGGGTAATACCACTTTCTTTTATACTACTTAAAAAAACCAAAAGATTAATAAACATGCTGACTAAAATATCAAGATAGTAACTCCTTCCCTTGAAAGAGGTGCCTCTAAGAGGCAGCTTCTCAGGGATGATCTCATTACAGATAATCTAAAGAAACATATATTGATGTGAATGTGCAGAAAAAGCGGAGAATATGCAGATCAACTTTTACTTTATTGTGAGATTACTAGTACCATGTGGAATGACTTTTCGATTGAGTTGTCTTGGCTTTAGTTATACCCATAATGGTAGTATATAGTGCACAATTGCAGTAATGTGGACGGTGATCCCTATCTATCTAATGTGGTGTATTTGCATTGAAAGGAATGGTAGCGGACGATGGAAGAGCTTAAAACTTTCTTTTTCAATACTTTGTTCCCTTGGTTAACTTCTATAGATTTTGATGGAGTGAGTATTCACGAGTTCCTTGTCTTTCTTTCTTTCTTTATTTTTTTATTTTTTATTTTTTTTCTAGTTAGGCATTCATTTTGTATACTTGTGTACTTGAGTTGTGCCCATAACAAGAGTTTGAAAGACCTAAACTAACGACTAGAAAAGATAATTTTCAATCTCAAACAATAAGAAAAGGACAGCAAATACAATAAGATTGAACATATATGCTTATTTTGTTTCGAGAATTGATTGACTCACTGGAAAATTAATGAGTGTGCCGGGGCCCCAATATTTCAAGGCAGCGAGATCATAAGCTCTAGCTGCAGCCTCCTCATCATCATACGCCCCTGTATGCATAATGTCATGTAACCATTTATTTTTTTGCTCGGATTATTTAATCATTTATTTCAACAGGGTATAACATTGTCATTAGTAATTTTACCCAGACAGAAAAAAAAAGTGAGGGGAGGAAGATACGTTGAAGGCACCAACTCACCCAAGTAAACTGGAATAACAATTTGCGTTACCAACCATTCCATGCACAATAAGAGAAAATCAAAATGGTGTCAGCAATACACGAAACCCTTGGGGTACAAAGTCAGATATTCATGGGAAGTGACAGAGACCTTGTTTTCCCTTCTTGTTCTGATTCTGGTTCCAAGTACTCTTGTCCCAAAGATGAGCTTCATAACGTCCAGTCCATCTATGCCTTTCGTTTCATCAACATTAAAAGCAAAGAAGATGAGTCGAAATCCACTCGGCGCAGAAGTAATCCGAACACCCTGACTTTTCTCAGCATAAAAACAGATTTAAACAGAGAGATTATTATGAGCTAGATCAGTACCTGGTGACTCCGCGGTAGATGGAGCTACGTTTTCCGGCGGCACAGGGAGGCATTTTGCTGATGCGCTCCTTGGCCGTACAACCTCTATCCTTCTTCGCTTTCTTCAGTCCTCTGTAAAGCAACAGTTGATCGTTCGTAACCACCGCCTCCGACGCCTCTGCACCGCAGCCACCACCACCGGCTTCGGATTTCAAACCAGGATCAGAGGACGACGAAGCCATTGTTGAATCGAAACCCTAACCCTAGGGGAGAGAAAGGAGATAAGAAACCCAGCAACAGTGAGACAGTGTGTATGTATGTGTATGTATTGGAGTGTGGATTCGTTTATGAGCTTTGGGGTTCGGTTTTGATTTGAGTGACTGTGGAGGGGAAAAACTACAGTGAAGGGGATGGTGGAGACGTATGGGAGTGCTAAATTTACGGATATGACCTAATGATGATTTGGAATTAACGGAGTGGATGGTGAGAATATGAGGCGGTACCTGCGGTCAAAAAGGTATAACGGCTAGGAGGGGAGGGAGGATGAGTTTGTAATTTACTATGGGGATGATGGTTTGAAAGTGCAGGGGTGACCACGTGGAGGTCCAACGCCACCTGTCCGCTGTTTGTGGAAACCCAGCGTGATACCTGTCAGAACTTCATTTTCCTCTCAAGATTATTGGGACCCGCTTCCACTATTATTATTATTATTATTATTATTTAATTCTTGCAAAATTCATCGTGGCAAAGCTAAGGATTCGTTTGGTTATCAACTAAATTCAACTCATTTCACTTATTATTATAATTTTTTTAAATTTTAACACAAAATATAATAAATAATTCAACTTTTTTAAATCTCAAAACAATAATAATATTAAAAAATAATATTCTAATAATATTTTATCATTTAAACTCAACTCAACTCACTTCAACAACCAAACGTACCCTAAGAGTATTAATAGTAGACTCAATAAAATTTGATCAAAATTTAGTTAAAAAATTTATTTTTACAAATTCAGCTAGTCACTTTACAACAACACCAAATAACAAGCTCAACAAATCTATCGTCATTCTATTAAAATATTAATTTTGATGTTTTCTTTTATTTTAATTTTAATTGTAATTTAAATATTTATTTATTATTAAAAAAATTCACATTAATTTTTTAACGTTTATATTTTTCAAACGGATAAAATTTTTTCACCGTCTTCTTCTTCTTTTTTTTCTTTTTTTTAATAACGGTCATATTTTTTCAATAGTCATATTTTTTCAATAGTCATATTTTTTCAAATATAGTATAGATGCAAATTAAGTAAATAGCTACGCAAAGAATTAAATATGTTTAAGAAATAGAAACTAGGAAATGCAGTAGATAAGATTATAGAAATCAAAAAGCAAGAGGAAGTAAGAATTTTTTATGCCAAAATAATATTTGGCTAGCAATTGGGGCTCAACAAATTTAGCTAGTAAAAATGATGAAAGCTAAAATTCCTGTAGTTCTGTTGAGTCCACTACAATCTCTTTTTATGCTTCTCAGTCAAATGTTGGCCAAATTTTAATTTTGTTGAGCCCACTACTAATGCTCTAATGAAGTTAATCAGTTACTTTTTGTTATGCATGAGCATTTTCATTAGATTTTCTATACGCACTCTATCCTTATAATTTGGGGATAAATTTAGAATTTTAGAGAAAAAATCCTCCCCATTAGATTCCCCATTTTGCAGTTTAAGTTTTCGGTGTATACAATCGTTCCCCAACTATACATCTCCATCACATTCTAGAGGCCTTCTGTCCCGCATCTTCTTCTCTCTCGGCGTTGACCCCTCACTCGAAACACCAATGATCGTAACCCCTCTTCATCAGTAAATTTTGTAAGTTTTGATTTCGGTTTCTTCAAAATTTTGTAACTTTAATTTCGCAACACTAACTTTTGCAACCCCTCTCCCTCATTTTCGAAAAAAATTTATTTGTCATACCTCTCTCCATCTTTATTTCTCTCTTCCTTTTTTTTCCACCCGACCCCATGATCAAGGTAAGTATGCGATAGAGTGCCTACAATTTGGTGCTTTGCATCGGTGATCTCTTCGTTATTTGATTGCCAATAATGTTGAGATGCTTTCAGATTGGTTCAAATTTTTTTTTTGTCACTCTCATTTAATCATTCTCATTTTGGACTTTGTTTGAGGAAACCAGTTCTCATTTTGACCTTGCATTGCTATTGATTTGTCTATATTTTGGTTGACTGTATTGAATGTTTGGCTGCCGAGAAAGTGATGATGTTTCATAAATGTTTTTTTTTTTAAATTACTTTGTATAGATGTTTTTTCTCTCACTTTCTATGAGATTTGACTTTCGGACTTATGTGATTGTCAAATTTGTTTTGTGTTGTAGTCGAAGCTAATATTTGCAATTTTGTTATCATTTTTCTCACCGCTGTTTGGTTGTTGCAAAAATCTAGTTAGATTTATTGAAAGAAAATTGTGTTTTATGTTGTGCTTGTGTGGGATCGTTTTTATTTTGTTCTCATTTTTCTTCATGGACTGTTTGCTTACTATGGAAATCGAGCGACAGAAAGAACTTGAAACTTCCTAGCTGATGTATTTTTTTTTTTTTTTCCATTTTGCTTTATGATGATTTTAATTAGAATTGATTGAAGTTGGTTTCATTTTCATTTGTATTGGTTTCTAATGCTTTATATCATACAATATATGCATCTTGGTTTGCTTGAAACTTAAAACGTGCACCTTTTTTGTGTACCATATGCTTGCCTGCTGCGAAAGAGAAGAAAGAGAAATGAAATTTGGATCTTGACATTGAATGTGCTTTCAGATGTTTTAAAAGTGAGAATCCATCATCACTAAATGAAATACTTAATTAAGTTCGGGTTTATGTGATATTTGAAAGGAAGATAATAAGACAAAAGAGTTAGTAGTTAAGATTATAAATAGAAGTGAGAGAAAAAAATAATAAAAAAATATTATTTACTAGAAAAGAGATAGAGATGAGGAATGAGATGTAAAAAAATTTTGAAAGAAGAGTAAAATTTAGAAAAAATTTTTAGAGAATGTACTTTTTAGTTAAATTATAAAAAATTTCATGGAAAATCCAATGAGAATACTCTTAGTTGGTTAAAAGAAATATTTCAGACCATTTATAAAAATAAATTTATAAAATAATATAATTTAATGTATTACATTAGATTATAAAATTATTTTTATTATAAAGTAAATTTAACATATAATATAAAATTATGTTAATTTGTGAATTTATCTTTATAAAAAAAAATTATGACTGTAACACTTCTCTTTAATTAAACGCGAGTCACACCTTTGAATGCTCATTAGTTGGACGTGAATCCAAGAATAAAGTTTACTTTGAAAGGGAAGCATGATATAAGGAGAAAAAAACACACAGCCTGATTGGTTTGGTCAAAAGTTTAAAATCTCACTCAAGATAGCCTAATAATTACTCTCTCCGAATTATAATTTTTTAGAATTTCTATCCGAATTTTAATGGAACTACACCATGTAAAGTGGAGTTCATGCACGTTTTAATAGTTAGGCGCTGCTCAGCCCCCCACTCTTATTTATTGGGTAAATGAACGAATTATATTGAAGAAATGTATGAATACAACACAGCGTTTCTACTTAGAACTCTCTATACTAAAAGAAAGAAGAAAAACAAAAGTACTAGAAACGCAATCAAATTTAGAACTCTCTGCAGCCATGTAAAAGATTTCGAAGGATGGTTCACTTACTGGAAGCAATGTTCATGTGAATATTGAACCAGCAGCTGCTTGAACTCTCTCCAGTCTCCTGCACGCAACTTAAACCAGCCGAAACCAGATAGCTTCCTTAATGTGCACGACTCGGGAAATCAAGGTGCCCCAAAGCAACCAAGCTATTGCCTGGGTGATTATGGATTTTCACCCCATACCCTTGAATATAGGAAAAAAAATTATAAGAAATGACTCCAGCAGCTGGCGGATATCTAAGAGAGGTTGGAGATTCTTGTAGGTTGTGGCATTTATAATTTATGTCCAACGGATCGATGGAAAGGTGGGATGAGGAGAATCGTCATCTGCACACCGAAATTTGATTCTGAACTTTTCCTCTCAAGGATTCTGTAGAATTTCAAAAGAAAGATGGAGTTTAACGGATGGATTGGTAGTTGCAAGAGTACAATAGACAAAATGTGGCAGAGAGAATGCAATAGACGGAGTTCAATTATCATCACAAATACGTGTATGCATACCTAGTCTTTCTCGAATGGTAGCTGCATTTTCCACCCCAACACTTCTTTGAGAAAAGTAGGATATATCGCAATACATTTCATTCGAAGGTTGAATTCCTGCATCCACCATCCACTGCAATACCTGCAAGAATTTTTTTTTACAGAGAAAAAAAAAATAGCAAATTGAATTTTTGTTCACCTCAATTCAAAAGCATTAAATTAAGAAAATGCAACATGAGAGCTTGCATGCCACAATTCAGTACCATCCTCAATGTCATCAAGCCAGATGTGCAACCAAGAAACAGCTAGATGCTACCCTTACTGTGTAAAATTGACAAGAAAATAAAAGCATATTAACTAAAGAAACAGAAGACAACCTATAGGTTACCTCAATATATTTTCTCCAATTCCCAGCAGATAAAAGATTCTTCAACAAAATGGAATATGTATTGAAATTGATATCAGCACCGGAGGACACTATCTTGTAGAACAACTGCAAGTGGAGGGGGGGGAGTGACCAAAAGACAACAACATTATATATTTATCAAAAGTTTTAAACAATTTCCAGTAAATTTAAGTGGTGGATTAATATGCTCTAAAGATTGGGAGGGAGAGAGAGAGAGAGAGAGAGAGAGAGAGAGAGATGCATAAGGGGCAATGATATGTCGTTTGGAACATTCAATTATCATACAAAAATGAGAGCAATATTAGAGAACCTTCAACATAGTCTCTGTCTTCCCACTTTTCCCAAGAAAATACAGAAGCTGATTCACAAGTCCAGCTGAAACTACAGCAAATGATGGCTCCATGAACTTAATCAGGTCCATTGCTGTCCTCCAATCCCGTAACCTTCAACCAAAATTCAATTTTAGAGTTTTGACAGACAGGAGTACGGTGAGAACTTATGACAAAAGAAGATGAACAGTCATGTCCGGGAAGCTATCATCAAAACAGGTCAAGAAAGAACATAATTTTAGAACACACATGAATACCTATCAATCTAATACAATAATGTAGACATGGATTAAAACTAAGAACAGTCAAACCTATCATAAAGAAGCAAAAACAGGGAATGACAAATTAATGTGAATCTTAGGATGGAAAGCTAAAACAGATATGGAACTCACATACTACAAGCAGATACCATTTCAAAGAAAATGGCATCACCAAAAGGGATCTCCTTTTCCCTCATAATTTCTGCCAAAATAAGAACCTTGGACGGTTGGCCTCCTTTATTAAAAGCTCTCATCAAAGCCGAACAAGCAATGGTATCAGGTAGGATATTATTTGTTTCCATTTCTTCGTATAGTGCACAAGCCTTTTCCCAATTCTCTGACATAAAATATCACTACACAAGTTTAGTTTTGGAGTATGTCTCAAAAGTGAGTATCAAATCATGTCAATGGATTAATATAAAACCTCACCTGCAGCAGTATATGCATGTACCATTGAGGTATATGTACATACATCAGGAGGACAACCAGCCATCTTCATCGAGTTGAACATATATTCTGCTTCTTTGAGTTGACCCTGGTATTGCAATAAGGGGAAATGAAAAGGAAGAAAAAAAGTCAGATTTCAGTCATTGATAGTCGGTAAGTATTAAGAGGTAACTTTTGTCAAAGTACTTGCCTGTTTGCTGTAGGCACAGATCACAGATGAGTAGACCTCTTTGGACAAAGGAATGTTCAAATCCATCATTTCATCAAGAAAATTAATCGCCTCAGTATATTTTGACATCTTACAACAACCACTTATCAACACAGTGTAAGTAACACAATCTGGTGTAACTTTCTTCTTCCGCATAGATCTATATAAAGTTAAAGCTTTATCATATTCCCCCACATTCAAATAACTCCCAATAGCTGCATTATATGCAACTTTGTTCAACTTGATGCCTCTCTGAGAAGCTGCCGAGAGCACGGCATCAATCTTCACCTTTCGACCACATCGTCCACAGGCAGCTAACAGTGTGCATATTGAGACAACATTTGGCTGGATCCCATCTTGTTCCATTTCTCGCAAGACTTCAACTGCTTCAGCTAACAAACTATTAGATCCATATGCATCAATCAGTGCATTGTAGGTAACAAGATTCGGTTTCCGGTTGTTCCTTTTAATCATGTGAAATACTTCCCTGGCCTTTTTAGGTTGCTGTGATCTTCCATAAGCATTGAGTAAAGATGTATAAGATACAATATCTGGGTAGAAACCACTCTGCTTTATCTCATTAAAAACTGCAAATGCCTCTTTACTCATTCCATGTGAAGCATATGCAGCTATCAGTGCATTATAAGAGACAATGTTAGGTTTTTGGCCTTCTGCAAGCATTGTATTGAACACGGCCTTGCAATTTTCAATTTGCCCACATATAGAATACATATGAATGATGCTAGTGAATGTTACAACGTCAGGCTGACATTCTGCTCTCTTCTCCCTCATGGAATTAAACATATCAATGGCTTTCGCATATTCTCCAAGCTTTATAAGGCAATGTATAACAATGTTAAGGGTAGTTGTGTCAGGGCGGATGTTTGTCCCCTTCATTAGCTCAAAATAGGACAAAGCTTTTGAATACTGAGACCCACTTTTGTATGCTGATAAAACTATATTGTGAGTCACAAGATCAGGCCCTACTCCATTATCTGTCATTTTCTTGCAAATCTTCAAAGCTTCTCTCCAATTTCCACTAGATCCACAAGCATTGATCAAATTGTTATATGTTGACCGACTAGGAGGGATCTGCACCCATAGAATAAGGTCCTCAAGATGTGCTATAGATGTCAAATTGAATGTAAAAAACCAAAATTGCTGTCTTGCAGTACCAGGAAATATTACCAAACATGAAAGTAAATCAGTTATATAAATTGTGAACCATGACTCTTATCATTAATAAACAGACCATCATGAACAGAAAATTGTCAGTATGCTTCTATGCAGAAATGTGATTGATCCACACCAGTTCAAAACCATTTTTTGATAAGTAGATTAAAGCTTTATTAATGACCAAAGAAGGAAGTACATGGGGAGGAGTATGCATAAACCAATTCAAAATCATGAAGTGATATAAAATATTTTAAATGGATAGCTGACTGCTTTGGTTCTCTAAATGAGATAAAGAAACTCATTCCAAAAACTTTGATGCATGAAGGCATACACCACGCGAGAAGAGGAGAGAAAAGAATGAAGTCCATTCAGTGGCATTTATTTTAAAAGTTTAAGATGTAAATGTCAAATTGTAGGTGGCAGAGTTCATGGGCAACACCCAAAATACCTCCCAAGACATGTAAAACAAAGAAACCACATTCTACATTAAAAAAAAACTGTATCCCACCCTGAAACCATATTATGAATTTAAACTCAATAATCAGCATCCTTCACGGCACCAATAAGATTCACAAAACTCTCTTCTCTACTTGCTATCCAAAATATAAGAACAATGCTATAAAACCTATGCATGCAAAAACAAGAAGATGCCAATTACATCTACAGTTTTTGAAGGGAAAAAAAAGAGATGATAAATGTATTTGCAATATGTGTTTTGCAAACATTTTAACTTGCCAAACACATTTGAACATCCAAGGAAAGAAGGTTGCTCACATCAAGTTACACCCACAAAGATTGACTAGAGAAGAAAAATACAAATACACACAGCAGCACGGAGCATGTCTTCCATGATATGCATGGCCCAACGCCATTGGGCTGCTCGACCATGTGCATTGATAAGAGCATTGTAAGTCTCAGCATCAGGCTTGCACCTAACAAAAAAGAAATAATACATCACCCAGTATTTAAAGAAAGAAGTATCAGGTTTAGATAGGAAAAACTTGTCTACCCTAAATCTAGACCATTTAATTACAATTATCTATGCTGATTCACAAATCTAGCAGCCAATTGATAAAAGCAATAATATTCACGCTAACAAGCTAGAAAACACTAATTATGTAGTTCTCACCACTGAATATATATATGTAACTGTTTTATGATTGTAAACATATTGATGAAACAAAAACACACAAAATACTCCAGACAAGAAGTAACAAAATAATCTGGAAATTAAATAAATTTCATTTCAGAATTGTAGAGGGGTGGATAAGTATCTCTTAATTTTTCTCAGTCGCGTATTACTTTTTATAAATTAAGAGTTCAAGACCATAAAATTTCAAGATTTTCTCGACATAAGGTTGAGGTTGTCTAATCCTTCTGGTGATTCAATAGGTCAAGATCATGCTAAATCATGATTCATCAAGCAGAACAGATTCACCATTTACCGAAAGGCATTTCTTTCTCAACAAATCTACTTCCTAATGAATATGATAGTAGCAGAAAATATATTATGCAAAAACGATGAGGAGAGCAGAAATAAAAATCATACCTCCACTCTTGCATCTCAAAAAACAAACCACGAGCCTTATCTGTCCAATTATGCCTAGCATGTAATCTGATCATCATATTGTAAATATCATTCCGAGCACAGTAATTCTTTTGATTTTTCATCCACCGGAAAAGGTGAATGCTATGTTGAATAGAACCCGTCCGTGTTATCTCCTACAACAAGCAGAACATGCAAATAAGAGGCCTTTCAGCTTTCTGACAACAACTTTTCAGGATCTCTTATAAGCTTAATGCAGAAATGCATTGATTCGTACTTCAGTTTTTTCATTTTCACACGACTATAATACTTTCTTAACAAAAATTTCATATAATATTTCTTTTCAAAGTCGCATTTTTTTTAGAACGACTTCTAACTTCGCCAGAATAGAAGAGCCCACCACATTCATTCACACATTTACTGTCAACTTCAGCCCTCCAATCAGTTTCATATAATTTAACCCTAATTTGTCCACATTTAATTAATTTTTCCCATCCATACTTCCCCTTCATCACTTCAGCTAGGAAAAGAGTAATTTCCAACTTCTCACGAAAATTCAAAAATAACCAAAAATTGCACCACCGAGTTGAAGATAGAGAGTGAATGTTCCGTATTACCCTAATAAGAAGCGGGAAATTCTTCTTCGCGAACCGGCCGACCCACTGGTTCAACAAGCTGTCAACAGCGTCCCCGTGTTCGAGCTTCAAGATTTTATCAACCACCTCGGAGACCGTCCAATCCTTCTGGAACCGGTCGCCCTCAACACGTAGCCGGTACCGCCTCGGTATATCGGACTTCCTGAGGCCGCTGACACGGATGGACACCTCGTGCTGGCCCCTGTCGTAGTCCACGGATACTTGCTTCTTCTCTTTGAATGCGGACTCGTTCTTGGGCTTCTTGCAGATGATTACGGTTTTGGAGCGAGTTGTCTCGGGCGAGTGGGAGAGTTTGAGGAGGGTCGGGTTGGGCGTCGTGGCCATTGCCGCCAAAGAGAGAGAGACTCTCGACGGTTGTGAAGAGTGCCCGAGCTAATGGATAAACAATTATTATGTTTGGAAGGTAAGATGAGAATTTTGTGTTTTGTTTTAAAGTTTAAAATATTATTTTTTAGTTTTGAGATTTGAAAAAGTTAAATTGAAATTTGAAAAAGTTGTATTGGGATTTGAAAAAATTGAATTATTTATTATATTTTATATAAGAATTTGAAAAGGTTGTAATGATGAGATGAGATGAGATGAGAATTTTATTGAAGATGAAACTTCCAAACATAATCTAAATCTTCCCAACTTCCCAACACTCCACACTCTTTCTTTTTAAAAAAAAAAATTAATTTTTTTTATTAAATAATTTTTATATGAATAGTGAATAAAAAATTTGAAATAATTTTAAAAAAATAAATTCAAAAAAAAATATTAAAAAAATATTAAAAAATATTAAAAAATATGGAGTGTGGAGTGTAGATGAATAGTAGGAGGTTGTGTAGCAAAACTCTTTTTTTTACAAAGACTTTGTAAATTTGTATAGATAGGACTTAAATAAATTATTATTCTAACTTGTAATATTTTAAAATGCTTAACCTTTTAATAGTAAATTTTACTTTTTAGTAAATACTTTCAGTTCTCTATTTTAATTATTTACTTTTATTATTTTATATTTTTTAAAATATAATTTTTTTCTTTTCTCTTAAAATTTAATTTTTTTTCTTCTCCATCATATTTTCATATTTTGTGCT
Organism: Cyclocarya paliurus; assembly: GCA_029856935.1. Classification (NCBI taxonomy): domain Eukaryota; kingdom Viridiplantae; phylum Streptophyta; class Magnoliopsida; order Fagales; family Juglandaceae; genus Cyclocarya; species Cyclocarya paliurus. Next base: position 3,543,402 of record CM056955.1, on the reverse strand, counting down.
TTTGTAATGATCATTGATCATACTTGCTGACTACCTCGTTTGTTTTCAGAGATGAGATGAGATGAGTTTGAAAAGTTGAATTGTTTATTTTATTTTGTATTGAAATTTAAGAAAGTTGTAATGATTATGTGAGAGAAGATGAGATAAATTTGAAAAAGTTGAATTGTTTATTTTATTTTATATTGAAATTTAAAAAAGTGTAATGATAAAATTGAGATGAGATGAGATGTTTCCAAAAACAAACGAAGACGTATGAAGTATAATAATATCCCAATCTTTAGTATGATCTGATTGTATTGTATAAAAGCATAATAATTATATTATAGAATTGTATTTAAATATCATTGTCTGATTTTTCTATTGAAATACCATAATTATTAATTTTTTCCATCATCTATTTTAGATGAAAAATGCTAAATTGGCCCATGATTTTGCACCCTTCAGTTTAATTGCTGTGTATTTTTTTCCCCCTTACTAGTTAAAAAAGTGGCTACTAGTAAATATGTATATTTTTTAAATATTTAAAAATATTTAAAAAATATTTAAAAGAAAAAAAATACAATTGTACTAAAAGTACAGTCAGTGATAAATGGCATAGTAGCATTGTCCATTTTAGATTATTGAGTGAACGGTGCAGTTGTGTAGCACCGTAAGCCGTAAACAAACAACTGCATGTATTTTTTTAGAAATAATCTTTTCAACTTCCTACTATTCACCACACTTCACACTCCACCTTTTTTTTTTAATTTGTTTTTATCAAATATTTTTTATATGAATAGTGAATAAAAAATTTGAAATATTTAAAAAAAAATAAATTTTAAAAAAATATTAAAAAAAATATTAAAAAATATTAAAAAGTATGGAGTGTGGAGTGTGTGTGAATAGTAGGAGGTTGTGTAGCAAATCTCATTTTTTTAGCACAATTTTTAACACTGATTTGAATAGCCAAATGAAAGTGCTCTTTTATGAATAATATTATTTTGGAGAGGATAAAGTTTTGTGTTCTTTAGTGGAAATTTCCCAAGAGGAATAAATTAGACAGCATCTTAACAAAATATTTTAAAATCAAAATATATTTAGACCCTATTTGGATAGTGAGATGTGATGAAATGGTTTTAAATAAAAGTTGAAAGTTAAATAAAATATTATTATAATACTATTTTTTAATATTATTATTATTTTAAGATTTGAAAAAGTTAAATTATTTATTATATTTTATATAAAAATTTAAAAAATTTATAATAATAAGATGAGATAAGATAAGATGTAACTTTTTTATATACCTTATTCTCTGGCATCTACGCAATACTATTAATATCGTATCCATCGAGGTCCATGCTGGCAGGAGGAAACTTGAACCGGGCGAGTTTAAAATGTTGGGCTGGGAGACTCCACAGTCTGATTAGTTTGTGGGCTTGGAGGTTTAGGTCTTGAATAGAATTGGGCTTTACACCATCAAAGATTTAAAAAATAAAAAATAAAAGAGCAAGTGAAGAAGAATAAGATGGCAGTAGAAACAGTGACGCCGTTTTCTTTGCCATAATTAGTGGGCTGCACTTTTTTTACTTGAGAAAAAAAAAAAAAAAAAGCCCAATGAGTGATTGACCTTCAAAAACTGTAGGAGATTTGACTTTGTTTTATTTCTAATGATTGTCCAGCTTGTAATTCTTCTTCCTTTTTTTTTTTTATAATTATTTTATATAAAATGACATGTTAAGGCACGTTGCTTTCTTTTCCTCTATTTCATTCCTGGGTGCATACCTGGCATGAGAAATAATCCCAGATTGGCCATGATTAGCATTTACTAAGAACATTCTTTAATTGCATTCTTTGATTGGGTGGTTGCACCGTTGCAGTGTCGTTCTTATTGAAAAGCTTCTGAGTTCAGGGGGCATTGGTCTTGAACATCCAAACTTACCCCATTTTACTCTAATTGAAAAGATTTGAGCTCAGAACAAAACAAGATATGCAAATGTCGCATATTTTTTTTTTAAAAAGAGTGAATTTATTATTAAAAAATAATTTATTATATATATATCCCATATTTCTTTTTTAAAAAAATTATATAATATTTAATATTTACGTACTAATTAATTATAAATATCATTTCTCTATTTTTATTTTTATTTATTATTTGTTATTTATTGTTGACGTCAAGACAGCCTCTTTCCAATGTGAGTGCTTTTTGTGTTGTCGCACTCGTCGAAGAAAAATTCTCTCTTTATAGTCAACTGGCTCACAACTGCTTGGATGACCACGCTCTCACATTATCGCATTTTCACGAATCACAAAAGCCATCATCATACTTGATCTTCAAAAATTTATCGGCGTACGCTGAGGATGCATCTAGTTGCTTATGGCATCTAGGCGCATGCATCCTCTTAATCCCAGAAAATAACAACGACAAAGATGCTACTCAGAGCATTAGTAGCGACTTCATCTTTAAATTTAAGAATATGTCTTTAAATTTATCTATATTAACTTATACATTTTTAAATTTTTGCATAACTATAAATAGTACTTCTTCAAATTTGAAAAAGCAATTTTCATTCTTCAAATATTTTTTTTTCTCTCTCATACACATTAAAATTAATTTTATAAAATTTATATTAAAATAATTTGGATACATAAAATTTGTATTAAGCTGATAATATAAAGTGGATGCTAATTATAATATATATATATAATAATTTAAAAAAAAAATAATAATATTTTTTTATTATTTGATTTAAATATGCATAAACTAATATGGAAATCACTCTTCAAATATAAAATCATTCTTTAAAAGAGATGATTTTATATATGAAGATGCATAAACCACTACCAATACTCTCAGTCCCTCAAGTTGTCCCCTCTATTTACTGCTAATGCGTTTTGTTTTGTTTTGTTTTTAAATATTAAAGAAAAGAATGATGTTTTTTCACATCCTTAATTATTAAAAAGTTAAAAAATATACAATTTTATCACTTTCTTAACTATTAAATAATATAAAATAAAGTAATAAAATAAAATAAAATACTCAAGCAATAATAATAAGGAGACTAAAGTAGCATTTTCCTATAACAAATACAGAAATATATCATCCGTAGCTTTTTTAAATATTAAAAAAACAATCAAAATGTATTACGATTTACTTTAGGGACAACTTAGTATTTTCCTTTATGTTTTGTTAGATATGAGTTTCAAATGTATAAAGATTTTGTAAAAAAGTAAAATACATCTATAAGAAAAGAGTTTTTCACACTTTTCTATAATAGGATTTACTTCTTTATAAAAAAAAATTGGGATGCATTTGACATTTATATCTATATATATATATTTATTTATTGTATGTCTTGTTTCAAAGGTAGGCACAGAAGGAAGGCAGAAGGAGCCTGGGAGGGAACCCTTTATAGATGGAGCAATAAAAGTGGCCTGGGGGGGACTCCGCCATGGCCTACCACCACAGCACTTTGCTGCCATTTTATAATTGTTGAGCAATAAGGTGCTTGTACTTTTGTACAATGGCCATCATCGAGAAACTGGAAACATAAACTATATTGGCAGCTTATTAAGCTAAGAGCATTGCATCCGATTATGTAATTTTTACAGTTTATTATTTAAAATCTTTTTAAAACTATTAAAATTTTATTATTTATAAATTGATATTTTTTTTTATATGGATTGAATTTTCCAGAGTTTTATTTTATATATAATTAAAAAGGCAATGGAGTCAGAGTATCATTGCAGCCAAGAAGTTTCAGCAAACCAACGCAGGGACAGGTTTACAAGTAGCAACCTTAGGAAACACGTGCGTTTGATTTCATGGAAATTTCACTCTGGATCTACGGTCGATAACTTACCGACACAGACAAGTTTTATTTACTGAGCAGTCTTATCTACTTATAATTTTATTATTAGTTTTGGTTTTTCAATTTAATATATTAATTATTGACACGTTAAACGCATTGTTATATAAATAAAATTTATGAGTGTAAATAACATTTTATTTATTTATTTTTAAATCATTTTTTTGGATTTTTTTAATGTAATTTTATGGTAAAATTTTAGTTTAACCCAGACTTTAGCACTTTATAATTGAAGAATATCACAACTTTATAAATTTAATTGGTTTGAAGCTTCACATAAATGTCCTATTTGATTTTTTTAAAAAAAGAAATGCCACGAACGATTCTTCTCACGTCAAAGACAATAAAGTCATAGTGTAAAGAGTCACTAACATATTATTCAATATTATTTAGTTGTATTACCGGTATAAAAGTGCTATTTGTAAGCCTTTTAACTACATAAATCTATGTGATATAATTTAATTTATAATATTTAAATTTTAAAATTTATTTTTTAAATTAAATTATGTCATGTAAATAATATTCTGTAAATACTTTCAAATATAATTATTTATAAAAAATTTGTCATCTATGATAACTTGTAGCAAGAGTCAATGAGAGGTATTAAATCTAGAAAAATGTTACAAGATAATCTTATACCATACACTTCTATCTAATTGATATGTGATTTGTTATTTTTGTCATTCTATTTAAATACATACATATTTAAGTATTAAAATAGAATAACAAAAATGGCAAATTACATATCATATCAATTAAGTGAAAATGTATGATGCAAGATTTTCACATAAAATTTTTCTTAAATCTATAGATAATATATATTAGTGTAATAAAGATCGTGACCTATAAACCGGTTATAACGTATTATCAAACCCTTGTCTTGGCATATGAAAAGAACAAAAGTAGTGACAAGCCGCTTGAAGAGGACATAGACACTGATGATGACATTTAGACATTCATATGGATGAACACAAAACATGGCATGTTTTCATGTTCTTCTTATTCTCAGAACGTAATCCATTCAGTACTTAACATCGAAGTAATACCAAACGCAAGAGTTTGGTGTTTAGCAACTTGGTGGATGTTGAATGTTCGGTTCTTCTGGTAGTATGTATTCTCATTTATCCAAAAACATAAAGGTACATGCTCAATGTTCCAAGTGTCCTGTTGGTAGGAATTAGGCTGTGTTTGAAAGATGAACCCAACCTAATTCATCTCAAATTAATCTGATGAAACTTATTATTTTTTTAATTTTTTATAAAAAAATTAAACTCATCTCAACTTACTTCATATATTTCAGTCTAAAAAGTAAAATCTATCTCAACTTAAAAAAGTTAAATCCATATCAATAAAATTCAAAAAATACTACCATTCACAACTTAACTCAACTTATCTCAACATTCAAATAAAGCCGTAGATTTTGTACAAATTAAAGTAGGAACACTTATAGATGATTTGGCGAATGACACTTCTTTTGCATGGTTAATACGATAAAATTATCTTAAAATTAAATTATATATAATTTTTCAATGTTAAAAATCGATTTTTCTTTCTTATATAAGCTTTAGGTTTGGCAGCAAAATTATGATGAAAGAACATAGAACCAAGCCATATTAATCATTGTCCCTGCACAAAGGTGTCCTCTGCTGGGCCGAATCTATTGAGTTAAAGACCAATATTATTCACATCACATTGTCGGCAGGACTTTTCTCCCCAATTTTTGTTATTTTTTCCTTATTTTCTATATAGTTTAGGAGCAATATTTGTTCATTATTTATTTTAGGTAATAAAAAATGGTAATACCATCAATTAATGATCATAAGGAAAGTGGGATTTTGAACAAAAAGGGCCCAAATGAGTTAAAAAAAAAAAAAAACCCAAATTCTGACAATAGGGTTGTTAAGGCAACAAATTAAGCTTAATTGAGTCGAAACTATCGACGTAAAAATGATCTTAAAGATTGCTAAAATGATTTTTTTTAGGTCAAGTCCCCTAATACTCATTCATGTCACATCTACCTTTGATTTGGGCTTTTTATTTTTCCTTTATATAATGAAGGCTGGGGGGAAAGATCAATGATGACTTCACCACCAAAAATTCATATACTATATACTTTTTAAATAAACCATTGAAATATCAATTTGCTTAAAATAAATCATCCATGGCATAGTATTAACCACCTAGCTGCATGCTTTTAACACAAAAATAGTGGGCATTAATATAATATGCATTTCCTCTAAAATATGATAATTATTCAGTAATTTAAAGAGTAATACTTTCGAATATTGGGAGTCATCATTTATATTATAAAAAGTGAATATTTATTTTATAATATTTGATAGAATATAGGTGCCTATTTATTACGAATTGATGACTAATAAAAGGAAAATATTTTGTAATGTTGATGTGATATTCTTAATTAATTATTGAATTTATTAATTTAATATTTAAAACAAAATTAATGTAAAACATAGCTGGTAATAAGATGGATTGATCCATGAAAGCAGTGGAAAATTTGCCAGAATCTATCGGGTAATAATGAGAGTTTACTATTTCTTTAAAAAATGGCATATTGATAGGGACAATTAAGTCTGAAATGTACAGGTACGAGAAATTGACAGAGGTTGTTGACAAAATAAGGTCCGGGGGGGCCTCAGAACTATCTACTGAGCCAGTAATTAAGTTACAAGAAGGCAAAGCAGCGTGCACGGTCGAGCCAGAAAGAATGGGGTTCTCAGCAAAGTTGAAGGCGAAGAGCAGCACCGCCAGCATCAGTAGTAGTAGTACCAGCACCAGCAGCGACAACTGTGGCACTGGTCTACTTCTAGTCTTCTTCCCCGAGGACAACCATTCCATTAATGGCAAAAACAAGCTTTTCTCCTCTCCATCTTCTTCTTCTTCTTCTTCTTCGTCGAAATCCGGAATTAGAAGAAGCAGCAGCTCCAACTTTATCCTCTCTAAAGCCCAATATACCATTTCCATCTGCGCCTTGTTCATCTTCATCACCCTCCTCCTCTTCACTGTCTCCACCTTCGAACCCACCACCATTTCCAGAACCCATCCAACCTCCCCGCGAAGATTCCTATCCCAAGATCCTCGGCCTCCAAATTACATTAGCAACCCCAAATCCAAATCCAAACCCAAACCCAAAACGAAAATCAATACCGCCCACAAGTCTATACTCAGTTCTTCATGGTTCTTCAATACGTTTACGGAAATGTCATACAATACATCAAAGACTGCTCTCTCGCCAACTGCGCTACAAGGAATGGGAATTCTGTATAGGCGAGGCACCAAAGCCATGAACGATCTTGTCGTTGCTCATGTAGTGGAGGATGTGACAGAGGACGACTTCCGGTTGTTTTCGAGAGCCTTGCATAGGTCTGGGATCACAGCTAGAGCCGACGTAGTTTTCCTATTTGCTTCTTCATCGTTTTCTTCAAGATTTGGTTCCGTTATTCAAGAGGAGAACGACTCGTTCTTGAAGCTCATTTACCATTACAAGGACTCGAACACTACTACCAGTCCAAAGCGGAAAACGGCTTTTGATGTGACTCATTTCACGAAGACTGGAGAGAAAGAGAAGGAATTCGGGGAGCCCATATGGGGTAAGAGAGTCAGGAGCAATTACAGTGACTCAGATGGTGGGGGAGGGGAAGCTGAGTCGGCCCAGTTGAGTTATGGATCAGTGGTGGGGTTTGAAGCGTCTGAGCTTGACCCAGAAAACTCGCTCGCCGGATTTCTGAACCACGTTCCGATGAGTTTAAGAAGATGGGCCTGCTATCCGATGCTACTCGGCCGAGTCCGGCGGAACTTCAAGCATGTTATGCTGTTGGACGTGAAGAATTCGATTGTAGTCGGAGACCCACTCGGCCGAGTCCGGAACCGGAGCCCCTTGTCAGTTCATTTATCAACCAAGCCAGAGAGTTCGTCTGGGAAGCACAGTAAGACTAACTCGGACAAACCTCGCTCCCCTTTTCAAGTCAACTCAGCTGTTATAATGGGTGGAACACGAGGAGTCCGGAGATTATCGAGTGCCATGTTAACCGATATTGTTCGAGCTTCAATGCAAGTGCAACACAAGAAGAAGAACTCGATCACCGAGTCCACAATCTTGAGTCAACTCGTTGCGAGTGAGTTTCAATCGAAGAATATAAATTTGATGGCATCCACCGAGTCGATCCCGGATATGAGCTCACTCGCTGGTCTAAACTCAGCTCCTTCCAGGTCATTTTCAGATTACCCTGTAATCCAACGTGGTAATAGTAATTATGATTTCAGTTCTATTATTAGGAAGTTGATATGTTTGTCTGAAGTGGATTCTTCTGTTTATAGGGATTGTTAATTAGGGGGCAACAAAATAGAAACTTTAATAAGAAATTCTATAAAATTTTGTTTTCTCACTGTACATCAAACCATACATTTTTTAATTTTTTTTATTTCTGTTAAATTAATTAAAATTTTCTATTCATCATTTCTATATCACAAACCGTCTATACATCACATCATATATATTTTTTTCTTCCTACTAAATTAATTAAATTTTCTTATTCATTATCTCTACCTCACAAATTTATTAAAAAAATAAATAAATAAATATATATAATATATAGACGATGAGTATAATTTTTGTCGTCAAAAATATTGTTCGAAATGATGGCGAACTAGTGTCAACTAGTACACGAGGTTTTATTAGGTCTGGCGTATCCATTTGTGTAACAAATTTATAGCATGTCTTGCTAACCGAATAACTGCGATGTTATTTTCTCTACAGCATGAAGTTATTTTTACCATGTCTTGTTTTATTTTGTTTTTATCCGATGGAACAAAGGTTGCCTTATTGAAGTGTGTTGTGAAATGTTATGCAAAACACACACATTAACGATGGCAAATAAAGTAAAAGCAACACAATCAAGAACACGACGCACAATATACGTGGTTCGATAAATTGTCTACGTTCTCAAAACTGCAGAAATCTTATTAATCAGAGGAGATTACAATCACTCAATCTCAACTCACACTTTTTAAGACTTTTTGCTATCTCACACAATACGCACTTACAAGACAATTGTTCTCTCACAAAAATATGCTTAAGGCCGTACAACACAAGTCTAATATGTGTATATATAGTATACGGCGTGGCAACCCTAATACTGGCAAAACTGCATACTTCGCTCGAGCGGCGTGTCGAGCGCTCCTCAAGCTAACAGCCAAATGAACATTGGCTCGAGCGAAGTGTCGAGCGAGGGTCGAGCGAACACTAGAGTTTGCGTTTCGCTCAAGCGAAATGTCGAGCGGGACTCGAGAGTACCTCTTTGCCTGAATTCGCTCGAGTGGACTTGACTTAGCTCGAGTGAACTTTGGCTCAAGCCAACTTTCAGCAAATACCTTTTCAGCTCCAAAACCAGTCTCCACATAAACTCCAACAAAGTGGTTCTTTTGCTCTTGGTGCATCACACTCTAGCACGCATCCCTGTTCTTTGCCCTAGAATCTCACTTGTAAGCCAATGTGTTCACGCACCACCAACAGTGTATAGACGATAATATTTTATTTATTTAATAAATTTATAATTAAATATTATTATAAATTAAATATATATAGATATATAAGTAGTATAACACGTGTTCTCTATACCAATTTATAAATTTAATTTAATTTTTCAGTTATTTTTTATACCAACTCTACTTACAAGTAAAATCCATCTATTCACAGTAAAGAGAGAGAAAGAAGGGGAAAAAACTGTTAAGAGGTGCTATAGTCACCGAAATTTGTCCTGAAGGATGTCTTAGAAATTCTAAGTTAGAATAGTGCATTTCATTTTTTCATTTTTCATTTCATTTTGTTTATGTATTTTTTAATTATCATAAATATTTTTTAAAAAAATAAAAAATTCATAACATCATTAAAAAATATTTCCTAAATCATTAAATAAATAAAAAAAGTTTCGGGAGAAATGTTTGGGATCCATTTTAGGGATCCCAAGCATTTCTCAAAAACTTTTGCCCTCCAACTGGGTTGCATTTATATATTGAGGTGATTTCAAATGATTTGAGTTAATTTGTGAACATTATTATTTTATAGATCCTATTGAAATGTGTTTAAATGTAAATATGTTAAAATTTGTGTTTGAATATGTTGATGTCGTGTTTTGCAACCCGAGCAACTCCGCGATGGGCCGTTTCGTTCCTGCGAGAAATGGAGAAATGAGGGCTCGGGATGGTGAGAAACACTTTCGATGCCTAAGTCAGTTAGGATTTTCAGTCCATAATTTAAGAGAGCTTAGATGAGAGTGCTTAGAGAGCTTTTTGCCCCCGTTAGAGGGGATGTATATACCTGGCTAGGGTGGCCCCCTGGCAAATCGACCACAATGATGTCACTCCGTACTCAAGTCGTGCCCTCTTCCAATGTTCTGCCACGCGATAGGTTATCCATGTCTAATCGTGGCAACTGCTAACAGTACAGGATATGCATCGTGGCGTGTCCATCTTCGACCTTCATTAAATGCGGCGTGGTCTCGGCCTGGCGCAGCCATCCTCCAGATTTGTCCAATCGTCGGTGTCCAGGGACTAGGGTTGTCCCCGACTCTGTGTATATGGATTGTCGGCCAGTAGAGGTGTCAAGTCTTCTGACTTAGGGGTCCACGTCCCGCACATGCTACTTTGTTGTTTTTCCTAGGCGTCCTGGGTCGATCTTGCCATTCGGCCCAGTCCATTCTGTTTCCTCATTTCGATTCCCTTTTGCTCAAGCATCCCATGCCCCATCTATCCTTCCGGGCTGAGTCCGTGTGGCTTGACCCGATGCAAAATGGGGGTCTATCTCCCTCACAGAATATATAAAATAGATTGAGATAAATTTAATTTTTTTACGGAAAGTTAAAAATAAAAAAAGATATCTCACTAATAATTAATTTGAGATAATTGAAATAGGCTTGACAATCAAATACAGTCCCAAAGTCCAAAATGTGGCATGTGCAAAGGAGAAAACTAGCACCATGAAACGGTGAAAAGCAATAGCTGGGTCTGAGTACTTTTGGTTTTTGGTGCTTCTTTATAGAAAGGTGAAAGAAAATTTTTAAGAACCGATTACTAAGGGAATAAAAGAAAAAGAGAGAGAGAGAGATGAAAAAAGAGTTGGGGAATGCGCAAAGGGAAGGGGAGGCAGGAAAGGCAGGCAGGCGTGGAAGGGGGAGCAATGAAACGTATTAATTAATGATAAGGTCCATGTTCTGGAGATCGTCTCCTGCAGCCAGACAGATAGAAAACAACAGAAGGTGTTCAGGTTCTACCATACGAACCCCAAATTTACATCTGGTGGCATTAAGTGACAACAAATGACTAAAACCATGCCATTAAATTGAGATCTCCTCTAATTCTCATTATTGTTTACTGATCAATGAAGAAAAAGTGTCCCCTGTCCTGTCTCCCAATGAATGCCCAATACTTTATTTTTTTCTTATTTATTTATTATTATTATTTTTTACCGTCTTAAAGGCTGACAACATCACACTCTACTTAAGTTGCAGAGCCGTGTTAGCACGAGAATGGCGTGTTTTTTTCACAGATATGTTTAAAGGTATAAAAGAAATAGAGACATGTTTTGTATATATGAAATATGTCGATATATATTTAGTTTTTTATAATAAAAAATTTATAAAAATTAAAAAAATAATGAATTTTATCAATGAAAAATAATAAAAATCATCATATAACTGTATATAAAATTATTCTTTATCAATAATTAATTTGAGATATATTGAAATAAATTTTTAATCAAAACACATCTTGATTTGTAGGATTTCCTCAAATTTATTTGAATAGAGATTACTTTCAATTAATGCCTCATATTCTAATTAAATTATTTAAGATCAAACAATTAACGAAATAATAAAAAAGGAATCATAAAATGTTTAAAATAATATGCCAATGAAGAGCGTGCTTGATACGAGGAACCAAAGCTTGCGATAGCCAATGAATGATTAATCATTGTTTATATGTCATTCTCATGCAATTCAATTTGAAAGGGAATTGGGAAAAAATTACTTAGGATGGGACAGGTTCCACACAAAATTAAGGAGTTTTGAAGGCGTTGGCTGAATTGCTTTCCAATAAATCTCTTGCCAAGTTCATACATCAATACCTTACTCATTAAATTGATTTATTGTTGATGGAAACTAATGGGTGAAAAATGATTTGGTCGAGTGTGTGTACATATAAATAATAATAAAAAATATTAGATATAATTTTAGAGTATGTAAATCTTACATTTTTTTAAAAAGTGGGATCAAATCATTAAAAAAATAAAATTTTATGCTAGTTTAAAAAAAAAATCAAGATTTATGATTATAAGATTACAAATATCATTTTGTTAAAATAAAAATATTGCACGGGCAAGTCTTGTTATTAAATCATTGATTCGATGATGGGAAATCGATTTAGCTTTTAGATATTCGATTCAATGGAAAAAAAAAAAAAAAAAGAAAAACTTATTAACAAAAAAGAACCCAATTTTCGGGGATAATTTTCAGGAGAAAAGAGAATCATATTGTTCAATTTTTTTGGCTTTGGATACTCTTTCTACCGAGTGCTTGAACCTATCTTCCATGGTAAATAAGAGGGGAAAGGGATAAGGGTTAAGGAATCCACCGACACCAATAATGGCGACACGTGTCGTATTACAATTCATAAAAGACAATTTAAGAGTGGGATGCTTTTGGACCCCAATTGAGAGAGGGAGGACAGGAGATGGTTGATTCTAAAGAAGATAGAGAATGTTTATGGGCAACATTGAGTAATGGAAAAGCCCCACATTCTGTGTTCAGCAAGGCTTCACATATAAAGCCAACACAGAAGCGTGATGCGTTCTGAAATGAATAGACAAGCATGGAAAAAATGTGCATAATTATATTTTCATAGTTTCGATTACGATTTCTAGGATTAGGAGGAAGAGACACAAATATATAATAAGAGAAATATTTAATGTACAAGTAGGGTTATAAAAAATTATTTTACAAATTGATATGACTTGTTATGGTATGTGGGGGTTAAGGATATTCTCACTACTATTTTATAACTTTGAAGATAACTATATGAAATTATAATAATTGTAAAAGAGTTGTAATTGTATTATTTTTCATTATAAAGAAATAGCTACTACAATATTCCACCAGGTAAAAAATTTATACGGTCTTGCAATAAATGTTATATAACATAATTCATCTGTCTATTTATCTCAACACTCTAAACCTAAAATTTAATAAAAACTGCAAAAGTTTATTTATTATTATTATTTTTTTCTTGCGCTAATTTTTGTTTTTGTTTTTGACCTGTATGATTTTGAATGTGATAAGCTTGAAGTGGAATCCGTGCGACACAAATTGCAAAAGTCAAAGAACGGTAGTCTCTGGTGGGGCTCTAAAGCAAAAAAAAGGTAGCCAAATTGAGTTAGTGGAAGGTAAGAGTACTTAAATAAGTAATGCAGGAATAATTCCGCGTCTGTCTTTCCTTGTTTTCAATCCTCGTTGACTTTCACACGCTCCCCGCATGCGAACTACTGTAATTTCCTATATATATATATATATGGTCGCATGCAATATAGCTTGACTACGTATATATTATTGGGTCAGAGGCAAGTGCATGCCACTTAGATATAGAGATCTATCTCATATAATTTTAACTAATAATCTTATTATTATTTACAAACTATTTCAACTTATCTCATCTTATTATCCAAATAGACCCTAAAAGGGTTGAAGTTTTTAGGCCCCACTTGCACCGTCTCGCACCCCTTTCTTACTAATATGATGCGTACAAGGTATACTTAAAATCAATATATGTTTATTTTTGTGAAATCTTTTCGTGAGTAAAGCATTTTTCGAAAGTTAATTGAAAACAATCCAAACCCTGTTTTTATTTTTTAACATAATAACTTTTGAACAAAATGAGTGGGGAACTTTGATTCCCCTATTTGATAATTATTATATATCTAAAGACTCAACATCATCATGTATAGCATAAAACCAAAGAGAACAACATTCAGCAGTATCAGTACAAAACTCAAAAATCGCAAGCAATCGACAAATTGCCATTCTTTGGCTTAGAATCTGAATGCAAATGCACTGGATATACACCTCTCCCCACCTTTTAACAAACTAAAAGATGACAACAGTCAGATAACCACAAAAAGGAATACATACTTAACCAAATAAAAAAATTTGACCTGCCTCAAGCCTCTTAAACTAGAATCTGTGAGACTGACCATTACGAAAGGCAGCAGCACTTTCAAAGGATAAAATAAAAGAATCACTCTCCAGATGCCATCACAAACAATACCGATGCTATCACAGCTGTGTTCATCAAGGGCAGAGAGCACAGGGCTAAGACATTGCAAACCAGGTATGTTCTACCAATGAACCACAGATACCCAACTCAGAAGTGAGATCAATATCATTGAATAACAAAGAACCAAAACTAGGTGGAAAACTCTCTCTTTAATGTGCTTGGTCTTTAAAATAAATCAACTTTCCTCTTCTGCATGTCTTGCTTCCACTTTGGCAATTTACAGAATGCTTCTTTGGTCATCCCAAATATAGTTTGGAACTCCTCATCTGACAGATAAGCCTAAAAATTCAGGGAAAAAAAGAAGTTAAAAACCAATTGTGCATACAAATTAAAATGAATACATTCATAATAGAGCCAACCTCTCTCCGTTTAAGATCAATTCCAGTCGCTGGATTATCAGATTTTGCCTTCAGTTGATCATAAGTGAATGTTTGACCACTTTCACTACCATTGTCCTCCTGAACTGTCTCTTGCTTTGGCTCAGAATCCTCCCCATTGTTTTGAGATACAGCTGTAGCTTCCTCAGCCTCCTTGACAAATGGAACTTCTTGAGAAATCTCTGTTTCAGATAGGGCATTGTCAGTCTTTGCTTCTGCTTCAAGTACTCAAAATGTGCCAATGCTCAAAAGTTTAAGATACAGGTGAACAAACCCGAGGGTAAAATTTACTTGTCAATGGAAAACAGATGCCATGTGGTCATTACAACATCATTTCTCAAAAAAAAAAAAAAACAATCTAAAAGATCAGGATGGTACTCCATCTTGTTAACCATGCTAGATATTGTTTTTAAAAGTGACATTATCATCAGTGCTTCTCACCCCACCACCACCACCACTGCAAAGGCCAGGTGCCTCAATTTACCAACTGGGTATAATCTTGCTAAACATGAACCGAGAGGAGAAGCAAAATAGTTAGGAGAATTCAACATGTCTGAAAAATAGCAGCTTTCAAAAACTCTATGCAACAATTCCAACATTTAATTTACTTCTAAACTAATTATTTCATGTAGAAAACCAGAATTAGAATATCTATCATACCAGGGGGGTTAGTTTCTGGTGGAGGACTGCTATTGGATGGAGTAGGAGAAGGATCACGTGATTGCTTTTTTTCAGCAGTAAGTACTGATGAAAGAGCAGCAACTGCAGCAGCTCTTTGTGATCCTTGACCTGCGATAGATGACCTGGGAGCAGAAGATTTGGTTCCAGAGGATGAAGTAAATGCAGCGTTTAAGGCAGCTAGAGCTTCAGCCCTTTGCCTATGACCTCCTTGATTTGACCCATTGGATTTTTCCAGAGCCTGAAATATAGCATTGGAAGTTGATTTAGAATATGAATGTCTCAAAGACAGGCAGACATGTTGCCATGATCATCCTCATCGGGTGTATAAACTTGATACTACTTAACAGATGATAACAGCAATAAAAACAGAAAATGCAGAAGCACAAAAGATAATGGCAATGCAACAGGGAAAACTATAATTTCACAAAAATCATGACCACAGATGGTCATGGAAACCGACAAGACCACATTGTACAAGACCTGTCCAAATCAAACCATTCTCAGAAAAAGAGGTAAGGCAATGTCTTTCCAAATAATAAAAGTGTACTGCCACGTCATTTCCTATGATCTTTTTGTACAATTGATTAGCACGAATAGCATTCCTCTATAACTAAAGGCCTAAAATTGCTGGTCTCTCCACTGATAGGATTAAGTACCACCTTCCAGAGTCACATATGAGAGATCTTGATTCTGCTCAAATTCCCACACAAAACGGTGGAATAAACCACCTCTGATCCTGTTTCCAAAATCAAATTGAATAGATTTTTTCCTTCAAAGTTTTCAAACAGATTAGGAGAAATTTAATACCTTCCTGAATGTGAATCAGTGAAACAGACATCTCTAATGATGTAAGTCCCTCAAATGAAATGCCAACGGAGCTAAGGCTCAAGGGCACAATATAGCATGCTTGCTTTCAACCTGGATGTATTATGTCAGATATAAGCGACACATGCACAAAGCATCTTTCACAGTTCCCAAGAGAAGGGTCATTATTTTTGTTACTATGCTGTTGTTCTATCCCACGCGGGCTTACAAGATATATGGCTTGCTAGAAATGAATGAATTTGTTGTAACCCATTACAGAAACTTGGGAGAGAGAGTTGATATTTTTCTCTGCCTTTTTCTTCTTTCTGTCAAACCCATTAAAACTTCTACGGGCAATATTTTATCACTAGTCCAGTCACTTGTTCTTGCAATGCACGAATTGTTAGTTTTTAGTTCACTTCCATTTCTTAATTGTGTTAATAACAAGATCGTGGAGTCTTCTTCAATTAGTAATTGAAATAAATTAGATATAGACGAAAGAATATGAAGTGTTAATATGGAAGTAGACAGAGTATTCTAAACCTCTGAAATCCCATATCGTATAATATTTATTGGCATGACCTTTCAAATTATTCTAAACATAAAAGTACCAGATTTATGGTGATTTAACATTGGAGATTGATTACATGGCTCAGCAGGAGAAAACTACTTCGAAAATTATATATGTTATAGATTGTTCTTGCAAAAGTATTCATTCTGCAGGAAGCAACATTACGACATTACACTGCCAATTACATTTCTGCAAGGCATCCATCTCCCATTTTTTACCAGAGTATTAAGATGCACCCCTTTGGAAATGTTTTAGAACTTGCAGAAGTGGGCCCACATGCCTCACTCTATTATACGGCTAGAGGAAACTAACACTATAGTAATATACAGCAAAAAGGAAAGGATTTAGCAAAACAATAGAGGCATCAGTAGTTTGTTTACCGCATTGGCTGATTTCCCAGAAGATGGATTGAATGCAGAAGATAAGGCAGCTAAAGCTGAAGCTCTTTGAGTTGCTCCTCCTTGATTCCCACTTGATTTATCCTGGCCCATAAGTAACAAAAACATGCTACATTGGACTGCACATAAGCACAGTAAGAGTATGACCAAATTAACTTGTACTGGAATAAATGGCACATACCTCTACAGCATGGCCAATCCCAAACAACAGCGCCATCTTCTTTTGGAACGAATTTCCCTGAGCCTACATTTCATGGAAAATTTTAGAAGTAATCAACAGATAAAATGTGCAAAGAGGCTTCTGATAACAGATTGATGACCTTCTCGGCATGGCAAAAATAAGAACAAAAAAAAGGATTTTTTTTTTTTTTTCCTGTAACCATGTACTTCCTGATAACAGGTTTTTAAACACTATTATTTTCATCATTTTCTTTCTTTATCTTTTTTTTTTTGGGGGGGGGGGGGTTATTCTGATTATTATTTGTCACATCACAAACTCATCATAGTATGAAAATTCATAGTCATAACTAAACATGACGAGAATGTACTTCCATGATTTTTAAATGCCAACTTCATACTAAATATGATAAATCATTCTTAGGATTAGTTTCTTAGCCATTGAAATCGAACAAATGGTAACTGGTAATAATAGTGTGCAAATACCATATGATAGTTCCACTTATATGCTATCCCTTGAAAAGATACAGTCATATACTGTGATATTTTACAATCTAATTGCTTCTCAAACTACTATTTTCGAGACCCCTGTAAAAGAATGCTTCAAATCTGCTTAATGTGACATTATTTTATGCTTTCTCATTCTTCCAAGTTCTTGATTCCTGCATTTTGTACTTGCTGTTAAATATCATTTGCTTGTTATTGAGAGAATCCTAAAAACTTGATTGGATTTGGGGGCAGGGGCATAAAAGAAATTATAAAAGCTAAAACATTTAAAAACTGTGAGCATGTCTCCACTCCATTTCAACCACATGGGCAGATATTTTGTTCTATTCTTAACTTTGCATGGATATGTCACAAGAAACGCCATTGCCTTGATCGTGGAAAAAGAAAATAATGATTATGAGAAATTTAAAAAGAAGGATAAAATCAATCCATAAAGAGATACATTGCTTTAATACATACAATAGCTTTTAAATGATCCCATGAAAAGTATGTTGTGAAGAAGCATGGTTCATTTCCTTCGGTGACTTTGTATAGTGGTACATTTGGAGATAACCCGTCGATGGATGCAGCAATCTCTATGTATTTCTGAAAAAAAAAATATTGCCCCCTGAGAACATAGTGTCGTGGAATTATGACAAAAGCCTGAACAGATTCAGTACCTGGCCAATTTCAAAAGCATTTTGCTTTTCTTTGGAGTCTACAGACTGACCAACCCAGACAAATACTTCAGCGTGCGTGTCAAGTATCAAGATATCCTCTGTCAACAGATCGTCCTGAGAGAAGTTGTAAACTTCCTCTACCTGCCCAATAATTTTCATTAAAAAAAAATGAATATAGAAATCACTGAGAACCTGGTCTAAGATATAAAGAAGTTTAAAACTCACCTGAAACTTTCCTGGGTGGATCCATGTGACAACAAAAATGATCAGAAGAAGGAGAGTTAGAATGGATAATCATACTATCAACTTTTAAACTTGGATTGTCATGCGTCAAATTATGTGAGAGGAAAACTTAATGCAGCAGCATCAACTGAACTCATGGAAGAGGAGTGCTACCTTTGGTGAATGAGAATTCGAACAAGTGAGGATCTCTGAGAATCTCCAGAGCAACCTTTTTGCTGGTGTAACTTTGTTTCCCTCCAAGGGGAAACCAGAAGGATGAACTCTCTGTTCCTTCTTTAGCATGTTTCAGAGCTACTCCAGGCTGAATAAGGCAAATAACTCTACTTGATTAATAACAATATAGAAGGAACTCAGCTTAACATTCACAGGTTTATATTGGGTGACGCCTAAGGAAGTTGTGGATCTTCTTGCATGTTGGCGTGGCTTTGAGGCAAGGAAATGTGTAGCTGCCAGATGGAGAATGATTCCTTTGTGTTTAATGTGGTGTCTATGGCTGGAAAGAAATGGGAGATGTTTTGAAGACAGAGCGTTCTTTTGATGTTCTTCAGAATTTTTTCTTTTCTACTTTGAGTTTGTGGGCTAAGATCTTTGTAAGGAATGATGATAATGTACTGAATCTGTTTCTGTTTTAGTTTTCCTGCTTTCTAGAGTGTAGTAGGTATTTCCTTTGTATATATTTTGTAAACTTGGGTTGTGCCTATTCTTGATAATAAAATTTCTTATTAGTTATATAAAAAAAAACATTCACAGAAATACATTAAGCGTGAATTGTATAATTCCAAGTGCACTTCCACCAGCTTGCTTGTTTGGCACCAACATATGATAAACTGGTGAAAATACGTAGACATCAAACATGTTTCAATAGAATAACCAAAAACTTGTGATATATTCTAGAGTCAAATATAGCACTATTCTCAGTTAAAAACAACTTGGATCCATAAGTTTAGAATAGGGAACCATGCATGCTCATTATATACTGAATTTCTCATGACTCAAACTTAAAAAAGAAGGCGCGGGGGGGAGGGAACCCAAGCCAGCCAATGCTTTTTTTTTTTTTTTTTTTTAATGTGAAAATGTAAAGAAATTAGCCTCATTAATTTTTAAGGGAAAGAAAAGTTAAAGTCCACCATAAAAACATGAAGCATGGGAAGACTTAAAAGAACAGTCTTGCCATTTATTTATTTCTTTTATAAAAAAAAAAAGTAAAAAAAAAAAAAGATCAGCTCGTTATACATCAAAGTTTATTTGGGGGACTTTACTGAGATATGTTCAACTTACTAGCGGTTAAGCCCATTTGGTCATGCTTTTCAATGATGTTTCAAAGCCACAAAGCTAAAAAGAGAACAATTTCAAGAAGTATACCTTCAAAAACTCTGCAACTTTTGCAGCTAGCTGCTGCTGCTCAAAGGTGCATTGATTTCCATGCCAGGTGAAAATTGAAGAGCCCGATTGCAAGATAAAACACTCTGTAGAGTTCAATGACGTTGCAACCTAAACAAGAACAAACAAATGTATGATTTTTCCTGTTATCATAACAGCAAAACGGTTCAAATGATTATAAATGTATAACAAATTAATTTCTAAGAATAGTTTGGATTTCCAAAAAGGACAGGGAAATAGGTGATAATAAACAAGCAGTAATCATTTCTTGCTAGCCTGTTAATGTCATTATATCTAGCACACTTACCACTTATTAGCAGGTGACTACCTGGTTTCCACCTAATACCTGGTAGTTTTTGGTTGGATGCTTTAATAATCACGCACAGAGAGAGAGAGAGAGAGAGAGAGAGAGAGAGATGGAAATTCAAGATTTATAACATTGTGTAAATAAAATAAACAATTTACATATTAATAGGGCAATCGATGGTTTGAACAATCAAAACAGACCATATAAAAAGAACCCAGGCAGACTTATGGTTCCCAAATCACTAACAGGCAACATCAAGGAAGCCAGCATTTGCATGCTTTGTCCAAATAGTATATATTTTTCTTAAAAAATAAAAAACAAAAACCAGGTTGAAGTATAATGAAAAACAAATCCAATGAACACATACTGCATCAACTTGCACTGTCTTATTATTATGAACGGAAGTTCCAGATATCCGAATGAGTGCAACAGAATCCGTCATGTAAGTTTCATCCACCAAACCTTTGTCAGCAATACTTTTTTTGTAACCAGAGCTCAAACCTCCCTAAAGATTAAACAATCATTTACACTGTTAGCTATAAACCCCCTTATTGAGAGAAACATCTTATCCTAGAGACTATAACTGACTCCTGATATGCAAGGAACTTTTGCAGAAGCTTAAGCAGGATACCTTG
Source organism: Cyclocarya paliurus (assembly GCA_029856935.1). Taxonomy (NCBI): domain Eukaryota; kingdom Viridiplantae; phylum Streptophyta; class Magnoliopsida; order Fagales; family Juglandaceae; genus Cyclocarya; species Cyclocarya paliurus. The sequence continues at coordinate 3,522,477 of CM056955.1, read as the reverse complement.
AGGACCACCATAGGTTGAAAAAGTGCAACAAATTGCGGTGGCTCTTTATCTTGAAATATGTGACCCTGCAAGAAGCACTCATTATATGCAAGTCTTTGGTCAATTCCCCATCTTGAATAAAAAAAATATGCTACCTGAACAGGTCTCCCCTTTAATGAGTTGAACATAGTGTTAGCCAAACGAGTAGCCATCTTTTGGTCCTCCTGATGTGAATTGGATGCAAGAAAATCAAAGGTTTAAAATTAGCACCCTTTTTGTTGGAGCAAGCATCAGTAAAATGCAATATATGCAAGTTACAATTTGAATAAATGATGATTTCAAGAGAAGGGAGAGCAGAAAATGGTACCATACCACTACTGAAACATCAGGATTCAATTTTTATTTTTTGGATTTAAGTAATATATCAGATAAGGGAAAAAAATACACCAGATATAGGAATTATATCCTCTCTAGCTTTTGTAGTCTGAAATTCTAAAGGGCAATCATATTCAAGAGAGAACCTATTGCATGTTACCCAACACGCATCCAATCATACAAAGAAGGTATACAAATGGTTTAAAGAGAGTTACAATTTAGTTCTGTACCATTAGTATTGTTAGTTCCCTCCCTCCATACCGTCTACTAAGGGTGGCAACATGTGACATGACCCGTTAACCCAACACGAACATGATGCGATAATAACGGGTTTAGATTTAGTCTTAATGAGTTCGGGTCAAAACGGGCTGACCCGTTAAGACACGATTGCTTAACATGTAGATAACGGGTCAACCCGTTTTGACCCATTATGACCCATTAAGAAAGTTAAAGTTATAATTATACCTTTATACCTAAAAGTAAAATTGTTGGGATTTTAATTTCGATATTTTTATTGTTTGGATTGTAATCTTGAACATGTAGTTAGTTTTATATTTTTTTATAGATTTTATGATTTTAACATTTATATAAAATTATGCTAAATTTAATCAGGTCAAATGGGTTAATTTCGGGTCTGTTCATCCCATTTACATAAAGAGGTTGAAACGGGTCGGGTCATGTTGTGTTAAGCCTATTTCGTAGTATTCATTAACGGGTCAAAACGGGTTGACACAACACGATTCGTTATGTTAATGGGTCGTGTTAGGGTTTGAGATTTTGATACGATAAGTTTAACAGATCGTGTTCAGTTGACCTATATAGTATAATATACATGCCTTGACACGATACAAACACGACCCGTTAGTATAATTTGACACCCTACCGTCCACATAGTAGCATGGGCAAGTGTCCTTCAAATCAAACCCTTTTCTTGATAACCAAATTAGGGAGCACAAATGTAACATGCAGTTGGTTTGCTTATGCAGTGGATCTCTCTCTCTAGATAGAGAGTGAAAGATGTGACCTTATGTTATGGTCGCACCCCAACTTACCTTTACACTAACTACTGTGAACTTGACTGGCAAAAGTAGTAAGTGGGTTACGAGACAACTAGGGCAAGCCAGCTGAGAACATGGAGTTTGAGAGGCTCTTCTCCTCTGGATAGGAAGAAAGTGCATATTTGATGGCTGAGTGCTTTGATCTTTTCCAATTATCCTGGCCAGAAGTTGTGCACAACACTTGTACAAAGGTGTATGCATGAAGGTCTGAAATTCTTTTTCTTATTTGAATCTTAAGCACAGGACCCTAACCCATTCTTGAACTCTCTGCCGAGCTCAACCCTACCCACATTTGCTTTTGAAGGGGGCTTGTCACACGCCCAAGAAATAGAGAGAGAAAATATGTAATAGAAAGAATTAGAGAGAGAGAATAAGGAAGAAGTCAAAGAGAATTTGGATTCTGAATTGTATTTTCTTCATTAATTCCGTATGCAAATCAATGTCTATTTATACACTTCTGATCTACTACGTAAGCCATTACGGGCCAATTACAATTCTAGGCTTTAACCCATCATTTATTTACAATCTATTTCTTTACTAAAACGGACCACTGCACATAACCCATCACTAAATCGGTCCATCCAACCCAATAGTCATATGATGCCCTAATCTCACGTCCGAGACTCCATGCCGTCTCTGATCCTTTGTTGCCCTAGCTGCCACTCTCGATACATGACAGTCCCTCCCCCTATCAAAACACCTTGCCCACAAGGTGTGGGAAGGCCGCCATAGTGAATGGAACTCTTCCCAAGTAGCATCTTCAGCTGACTGGCCTTGACATCGCACCAACAACTCCACCAATGCTTGGTTTTGATGCTTACAGAGCCCCCTGTGAAGAACCTCAGCTGGTTCTGGTTTAATAATTCCCGTTCCATTAACTAGAGGCAACTACGGTAGAACTATCACAGCAGATCCCAACTTCCGTTTCAACTGAGACACATGGAAGATTGGGTGAATCTGAGATGATGGGGGTAATTAGAGATGGTAAGCAACTTCCCCAATTCTCTGGGTCACTTGAAACAGGCCATAGAAACGTGGAGCTAGCTTAAGAGATCGACACTGTGATATCGACATCTGACGGTATGGCTGTAATCGAAGGTAGACCCAATCACCTTCATTAAAAATCTGTTCTTTCCTCCTTAGATCTGCAAACTTCTTCATACGATCTTGTGCACGCTGCAGGTTGTCCTTTAGCAAACGTAGCATTTGATCTCGGGTCAATAGCTGCTGATCTACTTCCGCCACTTGAGTGGTACCAGGCATATAAGATACCAACCGAGGTGGAGGAAAACCATACATAGCCTCGAAAGGGCTCATCTTCGTCGAGCTATGCATCGAGGTATTGTACCACCACTTTGCTAATGAAATCCATTGCATCCAGTCCTTAGGACGTCCAACAAAGCATCTGAGATAGTTTTGAGGCTCTTATTAACAACCTCTGACTGGCCATTTGTTTGTAGGTGGTACGCAGTATTGTGGCACAACTGTACACATGAATCTTAAAAAGTTCTCTCCTAAAATTGCTTGTAAAAATAGGATCTCGATCAAATACAATAGATCTAGGAAATCCATGTAATCTGAATATATGTTGCACGAACAATTGGGCAATAGTTTTAGCAGTATATGGATGTGATAATGAAATAAAATGACTATATTTAGTCAATCTATCCGCTACCACCCAGATGACTGAATGACCTTTTGAAACTAGCAGACACTCAATGAAATCCATTGAGATGTCTGTCCAAGGCTTACTAGGAATAGGAACGGGTTGAAGCAATCCATTGGGCAAGGACTGCTCCACCTTGATTCTTTGGCACACATCACAGCTTCGTATGAACTCCTTAACAGCACCCTTAAGGCCTGGCCAAAAGAAATTTCTCCTCACCGTAATGGGTTTTGTCAACTCTAGAATGTCCACCCTCAGCACTACTGTGCAGTAGATGTAGTACTTTCTGAATAAAGATGGGATCATTAGGTATATACAACCTTCCTTTGTAAAATAACAGATCTCCCTTAACAACATAACTAAGGGATGACATCTGACCCTCGGCTACCTTCTTACACAATGCCTATAGAAGAGAAGCATTAGCATAGCTCTGTTTAAGTTCTAACAACCAATTCACAGTAGGAAATGAAATAAGAAATTTTTTTTGATGAGAGGAAATGAAATAAGAATAAGGAAGTAAATTCTTCAAACTGCCTGGAAAGGGCATCTGCCACTCGATTTTCTTGCCCTTTTTTGTATTCCACAACAAAATCGTAGCCTAACAACTTCGTGATCCACTTCTGCTACATATGAGTACCCACCCTCTGCTCCAAAAGATATTTCAAACTCTGGTGGTCAGTCTTAATGACAAAAGACTGACCCAACAAATATGGCCTCCACTTTTGTACTGTAGACACCAATGCTAGGAATTCATTTTTGTAGGTAGATAAATTCAAAGTTCTACCCTTCAAGGCTGGGCTGAAGAAAGTCAAAGGCCTTGAATTGTGCATCAAAACTGCCACAATACCTGTACCTGAAGCATCACATTCAATTATAAAGCTTTTGAAAAAGTCAGGAAGAGCCAAGACTGGAGGCTTAGTAACTGCTTCTTTCAAATTTTCAAAAGTTGTCTGAGCCTCTCCACCCCACACAAAGTTGTTCTTCTTAAGTAAGGCAATAAGGGAAGCAGCAATTCCAACATACCCCCTAATAAATTTTCTGCAGTACCCAGTTAAACCCGGGAACCCAGCAAAGATTTAACTGTTGTAGGTACTAGCCACTCAACCATGACTTGTAACTTAGTAGGGTTAGCTTTGATTCCATTTGCAGAAATCAAATGGCCCAAATAATCGACCTCAGTATACCTAAACCTGCATTTACTCATTTTTGCAAACAACTGGTTTTGCCTCAATAACTCCAGTATAATCTTCAAGTGCTGGACATGTTCAACCTCATCTTTACTATACACCAAAATATCATCAAAGAATACCAAAATAAAATTTCTCAAATAGGGCTTAAAAATGGCATAACTAAAAATTCATAGTGACCCTCATGGATCCTAAAAGCCATCTTATGATTATCTTCTGCTTTGACCCTGATTTGGTGATAACCAGATCGTAAATCTAACTTAGAATAAATCTGTGACCCAAACAATTTGTCAAGCAACTCCCCCACAACTGAAATGTGAAACTTGTCCTTTATTGTTTAATTATTTAAAGCCGTATAGTCTATACACATTCTCCAGCTACCATCTGCTTTCCTCACTAATAAAACTGGAGAAGAGTATGGACTCTGACTTGTACGAATCACCCCATTTCGCAACAGTTCTCTTACAATCTTCTCAATTTCTTCTTTATGAAAATAAGGGTATCTGTGTGGTCAAACATATACTGGCTTAGATTCAGGCTTTAAATGTATGGCATAGTCATGAGACCTATTAGGGGGTAACCCCTTTAGTTCAGCAAAAATATCTTTATATATAGATAGAAGAGTTTGAATCACCTAATGAATGTCAACACTCTCTGCTTCTTTCTCCATCAACTGTAATACTACCCATTCTTTTTCCAAATCCTTCAACTTGAAACTCGAAGCTTCAATTACCCATGTTGACTGTTTCAAACCCTTCAATAAAACTATTTTCCCAAAATAGCCAAACTACATATTCACACAATATATTGCCCAATGTTTGCAGCCACTGGACACCCAAAACAACATCACAGCCTACCAATATTAAAACAAAAGCATCTATGGACAACAAAGTGCCTTGTATCCACTTTGGAACTTTCCCACAACTTCCTTCACTGACAATTTGATCCCATTTGCCACTTTAACATGCACTCTTTCCTTCATATTGACTGTAAATTGCCCCTTCTTGATAATAGCTAGGTCCACAAAATTGTGAGTGCTCCCAGTGTCTATCAAAATTACTACCCACTGCATTCCAATTCTACCTTTCACTCTCATGGTTTTAGGCCCTACTGCTCCAGTAATAGCATTCAATGATATCACTGGCCTTTTAATCTCATCTAAGTAATACAAAGATTGACTAGGCACATCTGTTTCTTTTTCAATCACCTCATTGCTGCATGCATAAGGAAACTCATCAACAATTTCCTCAATCAAGAACAGCTTAGGACTCTTGCACTTGTGCCTAGGCACCCACTTCAAGTCACAGTAATAACAGAGGCCCTTCTCCCTTCTATCTTTCATCTGGGCTTGAGAAATCTTATGCACAGGTAGGCTGTTCTTGCTACCATTCACCCCAAAAGTCGATGGGTTCTTGGTAAATCCCCCTGCTACATAACTACTATTAAACTTTTGTGGTTTTTTGCTAATCTGCACATGCTCTTCTTGAATCTTAGCAAGACCATAAGCTGCTAAAAGACTTGTAGGGTTGAACATTCTAACAGGTAATCTTATTTCATCTTTAAGGCCACTCAGAAAACAACTCAACTTATAATTTTCTAATAAACCTCTTAACTGTTAGATAAAGTTTCAAACTTAGCTTTATCATCCTCCACAGAGCCAGTCTGCCTCAGTCTCGTTAATTCTTCCATTGGATCGTCATAGGCACTAGCCCCAAACCTCAGTAACAAGGCCTTAACAAACACATCCCAATTTGTCAACAATCTTGAATCTTCCAAGTCTTGAAACTAGATAAGGACTCTGCCTTCCATATGAAATGATGCAAGAGATAATCTTTGTTGATGAGGAGTGTTGTAATAAGTGAATAAATGGTTCACTTTATAAAACCAACTTGTAGGATCCTCCACACTGAAGGTAGGAAAGTCAATTCTTGCGAGCCTGGTATGTGCCCCATTACTTACTTCAATTGTAGTATCCCCATTATGATTGCCTGTTGATGATGTTTCCCCACTCCTTCCTAGATTCACCCTTTGCATCTCTGTTGTGAGTCCTTTCAACTGCATCACCAAAGACTCTAGAGTTCTCTACTGCATATCAAAGGATCCCTTCAAAGACCCAACTTCTGTCTTGAAAGCCTTCTGATGGGATTCTGAAGACTTCTTGAAGATAGAAAAAGAATCTTGTAATTGGTTTAACCTTGTTCCCTCAGCCATGGAGAACAACAGATCTTCACTTCTCTGATACCAAAATTGTCACACGCCCAAGAAATAGAGAGAGAAAATATGTAATAGAAAGAATTAGAGAGAGAATAAGGAAGAAGTCAAAGAGAATTTGGATTCTGAATTGTATTTTCTTCATTAATTTCGTACACTGATCCATGTCTATTTATACACTTCTGATCTACTACATAAGCCATTACGGGGCCAATTACAATTCTAGGCTTTAACCCATCATTTATTTACAATCTATTTCTTCACTAAAATGGCCCACTGCACATAACCCATCACTAATTCGGCCCATCCAACCCAATAGTCATATGATGCCCTAATCTCACGTCTGAGACTCCACGCCGTCCCTGATCTCTTGTTGCCCTAGCCGTCACTCTCGATACTGAGACTTTGTTATGATCCTGAAGGTTAAAGAGTTAACCAAATTAGTATCCAATAGTCCTAGGGCTTTTGGATCAATGGTTGGGTATTTAACAATTGGTATCAGAAATAGGGACCATGTCACGAGTTCAAGTCACGGAGAAGGCGACCTGTAGGCTGGATTAAAATGCCTTGGTACTATGTATGGGTATGGTGTTAAGTCATTTTATACTGATAGATGAGTAAAGCCGCCAAAAGGGAAAGGACTACCATCAGGTCAGTGTCGATAGAGTGGGCAACCGTGGATGTCGGATTTGGAAGCGTGATGGAATGTTATAATTCTGAGGGTTAAAGGCTTAACTGAATTAGTATTCAACATTAATAGGGCTTTTGGATCAATGATTGGGTCTTTAACAGACTCCATGCCGTCTTTGATCTCTTGTTGCCCTAGCCACCACTCTCGATACATGACAGGGCTAAAGAAAAATTGCCACCTCTTGTGAACGGTCTTTCATCAAAATTTTATTGTAAATCCCCCTCCCATTTGTTTTAGCAACTTATCCTAAGGTCTCCCCACCAATTTCCAACATTCCAATGCTTCCTTGACAGTCCGAGCCTCGCTCAACACACCCAACATAGAGATAAAGCTATAGACCATATAATATAGAGGATGCTGGTCTACCTTCTCACCACAATTTTTTAACACAACCTGTCCACAATGATTTTACGCCTTCTTCTAAGGTTACCCACCATCAAAATCTTGCCTGAGGCGGCTACCCTGGAAGCAACTTTTGGTGGTTCCTTTGCACACTAAAGGTTCTTCCATTGGAACCTTGCAGCTGTAGACCCAATACATGCCTCATAGAAAGTTCAAACAAATCCTCCTCTCTTAGAGATCTTCCAATACACCCTATCACACCTTCACCTCATAGAAGATTAGTATTGCCCCGTGCTCATTCTATATTTGCTCCCTGGTTAATGATAGTAGGCACACTTCAAATAATCTATGCAGTTACAGCATCTCCCGGTCAACGTAAATCACAAAGTCTTTGAATTAGACTCTAGTCGTAAATATTGCAAAGGGCTAATAAATCTGATTTGCCAACAAAATGCTCCTCCTGAAATTCCCAAATGGGAGCCAACCGAAAATTCCTAACCCACAACTACTAAAAAAGATCTGAAAAACTATATTTTAACACGACATCAGCAGACTGTCATGGTTCAACTTCGTAATGATTCATATGAAGCGAGATTCAAAAAGCATACAAAATTTTCAAATAGACCGAACTACATGCAGATTTTCAGCATTCACCAGTAATTGCGAAAATCTGATGTTGCATAAATAGATCTTAGATCTTTCTGAATAATTATCAAAACTATAAAATAACAAGAAGCACTTAAGAGGAAGAGGTTAAGATGCTTTCCCCATAACATGGATCACTAACCACAAAAATAAGGAGAGTTTTTCACGTGGCAGGTAATGGTGAAAATCAAAGCAACTGGATCGGTGAAGCAAGGATGTAAGGCTGAAAAACAAAAATACATGCCCTTGATAGTGGATTTAGGCTCCTCCCCCCACAAAAAAAAAAAAAAATCCATTCAGATAAGATTTTCTGAGTTGAGACCTAATTTATGATTACCCTTGTTGAAATGATTATGATTAATTGAGTTCACTGAAGTGGAGAATGTGTAATTTAAACTAAATTTCCAGATGTAATAATGAAAAAATCTTTTGTGGAAGTAAAATACTGAAACAGTGAAATCCTGGAACGAATATGTCAATCCATGGATAAGAAAACGATTAGCTTTGTTTCTCAGTCCAATATAATGGTACATGCATTGATCTCTGGCTTAAATGGCACCTTATGCTTGGAAGAATATGATAGAGGGTAAAGTCTTGAGGTTTAAGACTCACTGGGTCTCTGTAAACCAGCAATAGAAAAAAGTACATAGTAAATTGCTAATTGTAAGGACTTGAAGATACATATCTCTGCTTCAGATATTACAAGAACTGCATCCAACTTTATGAAGCCATTCATTTTGAAATTACAAAGCCAAACTAGAAACAATGTACTTTACCTCAATGCTATTCTTTCCAAACCAAGAGCACAAAAAGTAATCTTCTTTCCTATCACCAGAGTGGTACGTATACAGAACAATGTAGCAATCTCCACTATAAAATTTACCAATATCCTCTGCAGGCAATGGAGTCTTGGCACTGCCATTGATGCGCCACACCTGGGGAAAAACAATAGTCAATATTCTAAGAGATGCTCAATTTGAGCCAGCCTAATTAGTCATTTCCAAAAGAAATGATGAAAAGTATCAACTAGACCTCCATCTTTCCACCTCCCTCAAGCAAAGGTGGGACTTCCTCGTTTACAGGAGTACTTTTTGTCATGCCCTTGACACCAACTCCTTGTTGCTTCAACAAAGCTAGTATTGCACAGAACGCAATATTTAATAAGGTTAACTACAAACTATTCCTGTTTAATTTACACATAAGGAAACGGCCACTACCTGCTACTTTGCCTCTTCCTTCTTCATTGGCGGGAGTCACAGAGCCTGAGGGCCAAGAATCAAAGTTGGATTTAAATGAATGTGTCTCATAACCTTGAATAAGCCGGGTAATACGTGTAGATTTTGGCCTATTTTGACTAGAGACAAATTCCTGGAGATAAAATTTGAAGGTAAGAATCCCATTTTCATTATGATATGAAGACTGGATGCTACGCCACTACCTCAGCCACTTGGATGGCCGCCTTTCTCTCCTCCACTTGTGTTACCCGGCCAATCCAAACAAATACCTCCGCACCACAGTCCACTAGATAGCATTTGTTGTTTTCCAACAGGGATTTGGAAAGTTCACTCTCTACTATCTTCACCTGTCCATCAGTAATGCTGTTTGAAACCAACAAAACCAAGTAAACGTTATGAGCCACTGCCACACCAATTAATACATGCTCGCTTTCATCCAGAACAAGAAATTTGATGATGGAGACAAGCATGTACCTTTAAAAACCATACTCCCGCCATCCTAGTTTGAGAGTCTTGATATGAAATGACATTATTATTAATTAAAAATAAATGTATTCCTTTCTTACCCAAAGGACCAAAGGCGACACAACTTCTTTTTACGAGTGTCTTGATTGTTTTTATTTATTTATTTTGTGAGGGGGCATATGGTAAGATGCGGGTTAAATGCTTAGGTTTTCTGAAAATGGCCACTCATTTTGGGACGTCCTAGAAAGAAAAGCAGAGAAATGCAGTATGAGATAGAGGGCGTAACAAAATTATAAATAAAAGACAAACGGCAAACTGAAATATAAGAAGTTGATATAAAACGCTATCATCCTCTTGGTTTGGCACTTGATCTTAAGAACAACGACAATATTGATTTGTTTCATAGGTCAATATAAGTAGTTTCATTTACTCCAATTTTAAAATCAAAAGGTGATCTTTCTTACTTTTTAAAATGTTTAATATTCTTTTAAGATCCATTATAAGTGAAAACACAGTGAGATACTCCTTGGAAAACCTAGTAGGTTCCAAAAATAGCATAAGGAGGGGAGAAACACACACACAGTCTCTCCACAGAATCTGCAAGACAATAAGCTAGTCACACTATTCCCCACCTTTAAGAAAGAAATTACAGTATAAGCTATCTACACTTAAGACCTGACATATTGAACTTCTTGACAACAGGTAACAAAAATAAATCAACATCCACCCATCTGTGCCACATCTATTGACCATATTAGCAACATAAAACTCTTCACCTTTATACAGCATTCTGTTAATTTGAACTCCAACTTACTTTTTATTTAGGCTGAAAATGATAGTAAGTCAAAGAGCCATCAGAAGATGCTATTTGATGGTCAGGATTACACATCTTCATGCATTTAATAGGACACACGTGCACAAAGAGATGCAGAACAAAGCCACTGACCAGAAACTCACAGTCTCTTGCACTTGGAATGCCACTTCTCTACTCACAAGAAAGGAAGGGGGGGGGGGGGGGTGGAACAATTCCCACCCGAGATCATTTTGTCGCGCATTCAATTAAATTATGGAACAAAGCAGATGCCATATAAATGCAACATTGCACTTTCCACGTGTCTGCTCCCCAAAAGGCCAAAAATATATAAAATAAAACGAGTTTCAGGTTTCAACATACACATAAGCACCATGATATCAAGAAAGTCTGATTCCTGAACCACAGGGCACCTGATGAAGCTAAAAACTTTAGACACATTATTATGTGCTGCCCTTTTCAGATGCTGCTTACCACTAATAAAACAATGATTTTCAATCAAAAGTGAAAACAAAAGAGGAAATAATGGAGGAAACTTCACTGAAGAAAACCTTGCTTTGACACACAAATAGAATAATGGAAGAGGGGAGTACCTATAAAATTTCGCAGGAGTGGCCTCAGGAATAACCTCGTCTTCACTAGTGACCTTCTTGCCAATTGGAGCAAAACCACCAAAGAGGACCCAGAACTCACCTGAGTCAGACTCAGTATCCAACTTCCCATCATCTGGCATGGTAAACACCATGAAGCAAAATTAGGTGATCGAAATGAGAACATTGAACACAAATAGACATGAGCAAAAAGAAAGCAGTGGCAGGATAATGTAGGTGCTTTTTTTTCTTTGCTGCGAATGGTAGACAGACATAAAGCATCATAGCAACAATAGATACATGCGTCCTTACCAATAATTGCAACATCACACAACCCCCCGTGATACTTTTCCTTCAAAAACTGAATTACTTCCAAGGCCTTGGCCCTTTCCTGGATATTGGAATTTGCACCATTGAATTGATAAATTTTGCTGTGAGTGTCCAGGATAAATACATCATCATGGTTCAGTGATGACCGGGCAAAAGGAACCTGCATAAGCAAAATAGAGAGTGATAATTTCTTGATTTATTCAAATCCACATCTAAATAAATTACATTCAATTCATGAAGTTAGTTTTCCCTGCCTGTTTCATTCTGACAATTCGTTTTCCTTTACAGATATACAACCGTGTTTCAAATTCTTCTTCCTCGGGCTTTTTAAATCCTGATGCAACACCGCCCTCCAATGGTATAATACAAGGTTTAAAGTAAGACAAGAATTTGTCAGATTCATGTCCTTGCAATTCCCTGTGCTGCACTGCACGTCCTCCAAGAACTGCGTCAAGTTCAACAGTTTTTATAGCCGCTGTTCCAGCTTCATCCTGTAAGAAGTTATGGTTTAGTGAGACCACATTTTTAGCTCAACTCATAGCTTCATATTTACACAAAATGTCAAAGGCAAGTTTAAACTCCAAACAACAATATTTTTAACCACACCTGACTTGAATCTTTCCCAATCCAGAAGTGTATGTCAAAGGCACCTCCTTTGCCTTGTGTTGTCTGCAGAAATGTATGACAGGTAAGCACGTGAAGAAATACAACAGGCATAGATTTTATAAATTCCAGAAGAATATAATGATACAAGAAGAAATATAACAGGCAAAGATTTTATAAATTCCAGAAGAATATAATGAATATGATGCCCTTTTGCCATACTTATTTCTATTGAAACCCTTTTGTTCGAATGAACCAACAAAAGTAGTAGGATCACAATCATGTAATATTAATTTGACTTCTAATTGGTGCATACATCCAGCCAAACTTTATATAGTTGTTATAAACACCAAGATGAAACCCACTTTATCCTTATGTCCAATCCCAGCAACTTAGGAGAATAACAGAATAAGTCAAGAATAATGTTTTAGCAAAAACAGCTCAACATGTACTCCTTTGAAAAGGAAATCATAAAACACGTTTTACACATAAATTGAAGTTAAGTTTCAGTATTCCTGTGAGGTCTAAAACACAAATACCAAAAATATAAGATATAAAACTAGCGAGAGAGAGAGAGAGAGAGAGGATCAATGAATGCAGTTTGCACCTGCAAGACAATGTAGCAATCCCCCATGTAGAATTTTCCGTATTCAGACTTTGGCAATGGAACGGGCTGAAAGTTCTCGATTCGCCAAATTTCAGTCCCTCTACAAGATGTTAAGTTTAACATCGAAAAGCGGAAAGGCAGCAGGTTTGACATATAAACAAAATACCCAGGGAAAGTCAGACACGCACACAGCTGAATGTGAAATAAATCTATACTGAGTTTCTGTTCGCAGTGGAAGTAAAAATCTGTATACATTTATAAACAAATGAATCTATAGTAAATAAACCAACAATTTATGAACAAAACATTTCCACAAGTTCATGTCTTATGTCCCTCCTCATGGTAAGGATACACTCTCTGACCCGCACCCTGAAATGCAGGATCCAATTTTGCAGAGCTAGACATTGCCAGAAAGCCTTTTTTGTCACCGATTCAGAAAAAGCTAAATTCCTATTTTCTGGTCTCTAAAATCTCCACGAGTCAACTGCACAATAGAGCAAATGGGAAGATTACAAAGACGTCAAGAATAGACACTAAAAAATCAGGAGCCTACTATTTCTGCTTTAGGATAGCTAACAACATAATCTATACTGTTATGAGCTGCTTTAGACAATCCCAACTCATTAGATAAGCAGAGTTCACAAACAAAAAAAATCTGTACCATGGCACAAAAAGTGAGAAAAAAAAAACAACAAAAGGAGAATCAGACAACCTAAATATAACAAGGGAAGAAAGTCATATTAATTTGCTTTTTGACACCATAAATGCGGGGGGTACAACAAAGTGACAGCATGGGAGAAAAGAAAGTCAACTTGGCAATTGCATAGACAAGAAAGGTCCACAAATAAAGGAAGTTCCCAAACAAAAGCGACGCAAGTTTTCAATCAGTCATAACTCATTGTCAATACTTGGAGAAGTCATCATAGAGATCCTTAACATATATCTTCTCTCTATAAGGATCATTATTCTTGGAAGTGGGTATCCTCTCATAGTGGTTTATGTGTTTGAATTGCCACCATCTATCATATCTGGGTTTTCTGCCTACATGCTACCTCATTTATTTTTTTCAATTGTCAAAATCAAAAGCAATAATGTATCCAGGAAGTTTTCAAAGCGGGGTCAAAATCTAAATATATTGAGTGGTGGATAAGAGTCCAAAACTTTTGGGGATGGCATTTATGTAAAAATCCATTACATGCATATTTAAAAGATGAAACAAAAAAAAAAGTATATTGGGATTTTAAAAACCTAGGCAAGACCATAACATCCCTGCCCCTCGCCCTCTTGCCAACTTTGCCATTGATCACGAGACATGTTGGAATTGGAGTGACTCATCACATCAGCAGAATCTGACTCTTATACACGATCTCAGCTTCTATCTCATTGCTTCCCATAGAGCAGAAACTGATTCCTATGCAATCTTTCAATGTATTGCGATATACTTGGCTTTCCTACCCTACAGACTTGATATTACTCTCCAGAATTCTGCAGTCACTCAGATTTTTCATGGCTTTCCATTCACGGTGATACATCATATAGGAAATAATAATTCCACCTCTTGATACCCTAAACACGTCCAAAAAAGTGTTCTTTTTATCCTTTCTTTCTTCACGTTAGCATGTGAACTTTTGAGAGTGGGCATGACACAGAAATTACACGAAAGTACATTGGACGTGTTCTATAAGCCCCATAGCTTCCATGCTCTACTACTATATCACCTTTTCCCCCCTTTTGATATGTTACTCTACGACTATGTTAATTTACCTGTTTCTCTACCAATTGAAGCCACTTACAAATAATGAAAAAGCTTCTGGTAAATATAAGAGCAACCGTGTAGATGTTCTATTCATATCTTGATTCTTTATGATCCAAGTCCAATATAACGTAGTTACTTATAAAGAGTGAGACTTAGCTGATCCAGGTTCAATATTTGAAAGGCATAAAAATTGCAGAATATGAATCTTCCATAGAGTCAATTTCATCATTCGAATTTCAAGTTGCACATAATGTCACGACCAACTAATGAACTGATCCCATTAAATATACTTGTCAGTCATCTACAATAACTTTTTCTGTGCGCGAGTGTGTTTTTTTGCCACCCTATATCCTGCATGCAAAACTTACCAAACCGCTAAATTGAAGAAGAGGAGCACTGGAAAATCAAATGAGCATTCTTATTCAGTAGCCAACGTGATGACCGTTCTGAACTTGCATGTCCTTGGTAACTCCATATGGTCTGTAACCAATCTATTATTCAAACTTAAAATCCATATCTCTCATCAGGTAGACAAGACACGTTCAAGTCATGAAATGTAGTTGCCTACTGTCCCATGTTAACAATTCAAACAAAATGCAACAGAACCAAGTTATTGTCCCCCCTGTAATCTCTGGAAACACCTAGGAGAATCATCCTATATCCATTCCTGCCCAAAATCATATCGTCCCTGACACAACCACATTGACATTATTGTTGGAAAGCAATCCATGTCTTCAAAGCCCGTTCAATACTCCTATAACTCAACTCTACTGGAATCGCCAAAATAAACTTGAGTCTCCTTCAGTAACCATCGTGAGTAATGACTATATACGGCTCAATCAAAATTGTAATCTGCAATCATATTTTCTTCGCAACTGCGTGATTCAAGAACGACTTGGAACCCATAGATCACAATACATCTCGCATAAAAAAGTTTGGAAAATAACAATGATAAATCACTTGATTTACTGACAGGCACTACCAATATTTTGATCTCCTTGTTTTCTGAACTCAATTCCATATTCAATCATCCCTCTCGGCTTTCACAAGTAAAAAAGCTAACAGAAAAAACAACAGGCTTAGACACATGATCAGCAACTAAATCATGACCATGACAACAATCCAAGAACCCAGATACCCATCACATCAAAGCTCAAGTTGAATACAAAGAGGAAAAAACTGAAAACCGACAAAACCCATTAAAATAAGCAGAATATCACCTAGACCCAGATAAAGAAACACAATCTAAACCACGAAAACGATCCAACAAATGGACCGAATTACGACTCTAGAGAGAAAGAGATCTAATGTTAGGATTGAAAAGACTGATCGGCAGCATATGAGGTTTAAGGGAGTGATGGTCAGAGGGAATTTACGTACCTGAGATCGGTGTCTCGTTGATAGTAATGATAGGGGTGAGAAAGATGAGAAGTGGGTGTTATGGGAGGGACGAGCTGGCAGAGCTGGCAATAAAGAGAAGGATAGGAAGATACTTGGAAAGAAAAAAGTGAATTATTGCTCTGTAGGTGAGTTTCTCTCTCTCTAACTTTTTAGCCTTTTGAGATTTGTAATACAGAGAGAGGGAGAAAAGAGAAGGGTAGGAATGAATGAATGAATTATGAGGATGAAGATGAAGGAGAAAAGAAAGTGGAGTTTCTGAAAGGGAATGGCCACACAAGGCCGTTATTTTAAGGCAAAGATCCGGTGACCGTGGCACCGGCCATGTTGGCTCCCTTTGCTTATATGGATTTTTTTCCTTTTTTAAAAAAAGAAACGAAATCCTATATTCGTTTCAAAAACTTGTGTGTCAAGAAAGCAGAATCTTCATTTTTAACATTATTTTCGTTTGTCTATAATAAAATATATTATTTTCGTTTATAGATAATATAGAATTGTAAATCAAGTACACATTTTTTTTAATTCATACTAAATTAAGGAAACTATAAACACAACATCATTTTTTTTTACGAATAATATTAGATATAATCATGTGTTATGTAAACGTTACGTATTTTTTTTTAAATAGAGTAAGGTCGATGGTCCACTATTAAAAAAATTTATTTTTTCATATGAGTTTTATATTTAATTATTTTTTTAAAAAAAAAGTGTATAACGCTTACATATTCTATAACTACAAAATTACAAATATCATTTTTCTTTTTGACATTTTTTTCCCAAAACAAAAGTTGCCAAATAAATGCAACAATTCAAGTGTTATCGATATGGAAAATGATAGAGCTACCAAGAGTTGGGTCCCGATATTTTTTTTTACTTAGTGATTAAGGATGTGTATTTTAATAATGTTATTTTAAATGTTTAATGATATAAAAAAATTTATAAAAAAAAAAAAGATGACATGACCTTCTCAGAACCCATCCTCAGACTAACCATCGATGAGTGTAGCACTACTCTATCGATATATATAATTACAAAAAAAAAATGAAAAGAAAAGATAAGAAAACCACATATCTTCCTTGTTTTTGTTTTTGTTTTTTTTTTTTTTTACTTAAAGAAAAAAATATCTTAAAAAAAAGTTGCAAACACCCCAATTCTTAAAAAAAAAAAACCTAGTCCATTTTACTAAACTATTATTACAAATATTAATAAATAAGCTATATCCAAACTATGATGGAGAGTTATCTTGCGCTCGAGATCTTCTAAAGTTATTGACCAAACTTTAAGGGTTGGTTTAAATTCAGATATGAAATGAGATGGTTTTAAATGAAAGATAAAAGTTGAAAAAATACTATTAGAATATTATTTTTTAATATTATTATTGTTTTAAAATTTGAAAAAATTAAATTGAGATTTAAAAAAGTTGAATTATTTATTATATTTTATATAAAAATTTGAAAAAGTTGTAATGATGAAATAAAATAAAATATTTTATAAATCCAAACGGGGCCTAAGATCCTAAAGTGGAAGATTGAGAAAGTTTAGAGATAAAAATTTAATTAATAAACAATGTAGAATCTATTTTACGCATCTATCTCTCTTTTACTATAGATTCTAGAGTTCTTAACAGAACTCTTGAAAATTTTCATATCCATGCTTCCACCTAAACCACGTTAGCGTATCTTGCCGCCATCAATGCCACAATATAAGGGATTTTTCCTTCCTTGTGTAGAGCCGTTCCCCCCACCACCACCATGGAAAGAGTGGTCCCTAACCATGCGCTATATTTGTCAAATTACTTATAATTAAACTATATCAAAGACACTTAAATATCCTTCAATTCATGCTTGTGTAATCCTCTAAGAGGGTAATAACTTACGAGAAGTGTTATAAACACGGAAGGAATATACAAAAATAAATTTACAAACTGACATTGCTTAGTGTGATCTATTATATATATATTATGATAAAATTAATTTTACAATCTAACGTACCGTATAAAATCATGTCACTTTGTGAATTTATTTTTATATAGTCTATTTGTGACTAAGTATTTATTATAACTCTATCCCTTCATTTAAAAATAATAATAATAAAAGCGCATTATATAATCTAGTGAAACACTTTGGAACGGTAAGTCTACTAGTAAGGCTTTAACAGCCACCAATACAAGCCCGCCACGTTAGCCATTTTACACAAAAGTCATAAGAGTGATCACATCGGATAAAATCATAAGTTCTCAGTCTTTGCTCCTCACCTTAGTACTGCGAAATTTGGAGCCTCTGCAAATTCAAGACCCTGCCTCTCTCTCCTTAAGCCCCAAGTCCTAGGAGCTCTCCCTTAAATCCCTTTCTTGAGTTTCTCTCCCTCAGTTGCTCCCTCTCTCTCATCTCAAGCAGAAATAAAACGAAAATCGTAAAATGGTTGGGGAGCTTATAAATGATGAAAGTGGCGTGTGAGCGGCAAATTCAGTGAGCAAGCTACAATTTTTCATCCCCAAACTTCAGACATTTAAAGCCCCTATTTCGTGTCGCACAAGTGCACCATTTAAACAGCTTCACCATTCTCACGATATAAAAAAGAGACATCTGCAACTTAATGACACTCAACATTGAAGTCGATTGCAAATTAACTTTTGACAAGTTAAACCCAAAAAGCCATCATCAAGGTCCACTATGAGGATGAAATCCATGGCCAGGGACACTTTTGGCCTTCTGGGTGTGCTTGTTTACTTTGAGCTGCCATGTCCAGACCATTCAGACTTGAGATGAGGAGAGAGCAATTGATAAAGGCGAAAGGAAGAGCTCTTGGGTCTCGGACTTAAGAAAGTGTTTTTCATTTGAATCTAGGCTAAATTCAGTGGATTGAGTTTCAATGGGAGGGGGGGGGGGGAGGGTCAATAGGAAGGAGGCTTTGGAAGAGGTGAAGGGAAAGTGGAAGGGTTACAGGAGGAGAAGGGAGGCAGTGAGGAGGGGAATTTTTTTTTTTGTTATCAGCTGTTGTGTAGTTATATGGAATCTGAAATGGAAGACCTATGTGTCAAATACACATTGGAGGGCTCTTATTTGAGGAAGAACAGATCAACCCGTTTGAAGCTTTTCTTTATTATCTATTGAAATTTGACAAATTCAAGATAGAGAATAACATTATTTTTCTCAAATTATAATGAATTACTAAAAGTTGATCGATGACTTGTGCAAGCATGTCACTAAGAAATATTCAAAAACAAAAAATTTTTTGTCATTGAGAAATATTTAGGCAGTTCTCGTCTTGTGAAAATTGTCACTGAGAAATAAATTTGTCGTTTCCTTAATAACACATCGTAAAATTTAGAGAGAGGAAAAAATTGACCTCTTTATCTACTTTATTTATAAAAAATGATAAACACATAATATATTTTATAATTATGTTTTAAAATGAAGGATATTATTATAAAATATCATATAAAAGTAATACTATTTTATAAAAATATCTTTATTTTACATCTTGTGAAAAATGTTGTATCTATAATTACTCTTTTTATTTAGTTTTGATGATCAGCACGAGTTCACCGAAAGCCTACACAAAAAAAGTAGTTCCAAGAGTCACGTCTCTGTTGAAACTTTCTGCGACGAATTGACCTCTCGAGTTTGGAATTATAGTTATTTATTTATTTATATATATAAAATAGAGCTGGTCCCCCCAACCGGCACCCCCACCGACCTAATCTTCACTAAATTTAATTGCTTTAACATTATATTAGACCTTTTTTTTTCAAGAATCCATTAACAAATTCATATAGATATATAAAAATTTTCAATTTTGTTTTTAAAAATTTTTATGGTTCGTTATGCCCTTTCTGATCTCCCGCTACTTATAACCATGGTCCTTTTAAGTTGCTATTGATTTAAGCACATGTTTTGGAGAAGATAAATTATAAAAGGAAGAATTATACATTTTCTTTAAGTGTCACCAATTAACAAAAATAGATATGAAGTATTGGATAATTTAATATCATTAATTGAAATATATAATTTGGAAAAAAAACCCATATTTTATCATTAATAAAATGCTAGGGTCCGATTGAATACTTATAATATTTCAGTATATTTATAAATAATAGTTAAATTCTTTGGATTATAATGTTTTACTTAAATTATATGATTACTTGGGTTGGTTGAATTTTTTTTTTCTAGATAATACAAGAAGGTCATTATTTTTGTTTTTTGTGTTTTGTTTGTGAATTTAGAAAAATTATAATGATTAGATAATGATTAAATAAAAAATTTAAAATATTAAAATTTAAAATATTTTATATTTAAATTATGTTTAAAAATAAAATATTTAAAAATAATTGTGTTGTCAAGCCGACCATTAATGGGTTCACACCATTGCAACCTTGTAAGCAGAGTTATTTCAAGAGCTCAATTCTTTACATTTTTTTTTTCTTAATTTCTATAGAGAGAACTCCTCCATGGGATTAGAACCCACGGCTATACCCTCCATTTTATTATTATACTAGTTGAGTGATAAGTCAACTAATAAGAGCTCAATTTATTTAGAGTAACATAACTATGCCTTTTAATTTATACTATTCACTTTATTCTCTTGATGTAGTATCACAACAGGTACTACATGACTTATTAAAAAAATTAAAATATATATTCAAGATAAAAAAAAAAAAAAAGAAGAAAACTAAAATTCTAAATTTCTTCTACTTTTTTATATTTGTGTTTGTAATTTTTTTAATAAGCCACGTAACGCCACAAACAAAATGAGTGGTATATATTATAGGACATAGTAGCATTTCTCACTCAATAATCTAATATCTTTATCTACTCAAATTCCACTAGAATTGATTCAAAATTGGGGAGCAATTCGAAAGCCATAAAGAAAACATTTTTTTTTCTTTTATTTTCTCATTTCATTTTTTGCAACCCAACTTAGTAGGGGCTATAAGATGATGCAATAGAATCAAAATACTTTTTTAACCCTAACAAGCATTTTTTTAATCTCATTATTTCTCAAGTGTAAGTGCGATATATCAATACATAAGCAAAAGCATGGTTGGTAGGTAGGATGTTGCATCGGAGCCTAAAATATTTTTGGTTTGAAGACTTCTCAACCTTTGGTGAAGGGTGATGTTACATTGGTTGGGAAAGATGGACTGCTAAGGCAATCAACCCAACAAGGAGAAATAATGATTATTTTATCAACTCAGAGTAACACTTTATTAAACTACAAGAAAAAATAATGATTTTTTTTTAAATTTTAATTAATATGGACAATTTGTATTGTAGTAAGAATTTGAGTCATATCAACTATGAATCGTATTATTTTTTAATAAACTATAATCTGTCCTATTCAATTAATTAAACGGTTAAATCCTTCAATCTAAACTCAAAAGTGTGAGCTGAATTCATAGCTTACTTACGAGTAGTGATAAATTCTTCTGTCTTGTTGCCACACAATGAATTGGGTGGCGAATTCTCCCCACCCTTTACGTGGTTAAGAGATTTGTGAAGGAGAAATGCATCCATATATATGGCAAGATAGTGGTAAAATAGTAGTGTGATTTACTAATATCTAATAGTACACAATTTTAACACAGGTGCTGCTACTCAGTCTCATGAGTTTGTCCCCTCAAACTTACTATTAGTGTAAATTGCACTTTTTTATTTTCTTTTTCTTTCAATTATTTTTTAATATCTTTAAACATTTAAAAAAAAATACCACTTCACTAATAGTCACTAGTGTGTTGGGTTCCCTCTTATATGGAGGATGATTCATGTGGGTCTATTATGCCCACATGGAGAGAGGGTTTAGACCCATATCAATTAGGTTTTAAACCTAAGTGCTGCTATTATCAGAGTAGAGAGAACAAGTAAAAAATGTGGGAGTGATATTGGGAGAGGAAAAGACACAAGCCAAATCAGAAGAGCTCATCCAGCTTCAATCATACGCTTTGATCGAAGTCTTATGTAGTCCCATTGAGTTGAAACTTTGTAGGCATGTTCACAACTCAAGGCTCTACAATCTAAACGGTGGATCGAATTTGGAATAGTATTTCTAGTGTAGAGGGCTGTAAACAGTAATGCATTTTTAGTGAGGTCTCTCCTAATCATATTGTTTGGTTGCCAAGAAAGTGATTTTTGAGATTATTGTTGATTCTATGCCTCTAGTTCTATCTAGAGAGAATAGTTGTATACTCATTATTTGTTGATAGTGGAGATTTGGGTGGACTACGGTCCCATGGTTTTTCCTCCAACACCAACGAGGTTTTCCATGTAAAAATTGTTTGTCTCTATGTGTGTGTTTTTAGTTTATATTTTGCTCTATTTACTTACTTCCTAACAAGTGCACACAAAGTGGGAAAATATTATTTCCTTTGTTTAATGATTGATTTGGTTATTCTAAATTGGCAGTTGATTTCTCCCAACAAAGTGGTATCAGAACGGGGTCATTACCGTTGAATATTTTGTGTTGAATAATATAAACTAATTTGAATAGAATGATTACTTTGAATGGTTCTAATTATCATACTTGGAATGGAAAAATAGAAGACCTTTTACCTGTGAAGCAATTTCATTTATCAGTGTTTGCTTCTGAGAAGCCTGAAAATAAATCTGATGAAGAATGAACTTTGCAATATCGGCAAGTTTGTGGATACATCAGGCAGTGGGTAGATAATAATGCTTTGAACCATATTAGTAGGGAGACACATGCACGTACACTCTGGAATAACTTTGAGCAGTATATGCTCAGAAGATTGAAAATAACAAAATGTATTTGATCAAGCATTGAATGACTTTGAGATACCAAGATGGAACTCCATTGACAGATCACTTGAACACATTCCAAGGAATAATCAATCAATTGGATGGAATGGGCATCAAGTTCGACGAGGTACAAGGATTGTGTTTGCTCGGTACATTGCCTAACTCTTAGGAGACATTTAGAATGTCATTATTTAATTCAGCCCTAGATTGTGTAATCAATATGGATTTAGCAAAAATTAGTGTTTTGAATGAAGAAATGAGAAGAAAATCACAGGATTCCTCTTCGTAATCAGATGTTTTGGTTACAGAAAAGATGAGGAGGAGTAAAAGCAGAAGTTTGAAGAACAAAGATAAGGATAGAAGCAAGTCAAACAAGTTTTTTAATGTTAAGTGCTATCATTGTGGCATGAATAGGCATATCAAGAAACACTGCATAAAATTGAAGAGAGAATACAAGGATAAATGGAATGAGAAGAAGAACGACGATGGAAAGAACGACGATTAAGTTTCCACCACTACTACTGAAGACTTCTTCATTATTTATGATGATAATGATATTGTAAATATTGCTTCTCATGAAACTAGCTGGGTGATTGATAGTGGTGCCTCCATTCATGCTACATCACGAAAGGATTTCTTCACAAACTATATATCCGATGGCTTTGGCACTGTAAAGATAGGCAATGGTGGCTTGGCTAAAATAATTGGCATTGGATATGTGTGCTTGGAAACGAATAATGGCATGATGTTCGTTCTTAGAGATGTAAAGCACATTCCTGATATTCGTTTGAACTTGGTTTCTACAAGTAAATTTGATGAAGAAGGGTATTGCAACATCTTTTGTAATGGGCAATAGAAGCTTACAATGGGTGATATGGTTATAGCTCTAGGAAAGAAGGTTTCAACCTTTTATATGCTATAAGCAAGGCTCTCCAATAGCATTATTAATGTTATAGAGAATGAGCTCACAGTACAACTGTGACATAAGAGACTTGCCCACATGAGTGAGAAAGGCTTGGCTATATTGGTTAAAAAGAATTTTCTGTTTGGAATGAAGAGTGTACCTTTGAAAACGTTTACTCACTGTTTGACAATGAAGCAAAATAGAGTTTCCTTCAAAAGTTCTAATCCTTTAAGAAATTTAGGTATACTTGATCTAATACATTCAGATGTTTGTGGTCCTATGAGGACAACAATACTTGGTGGCTCTGTGTATTTTGTGACTTTCATAGATGATCATTCAAGAAAGTTGTGGGTTTATACCTTGAAAAGAAAAGATCAAGTATTGGATATGTTTAAACAATTTCAAACTTTAGTTGAGAGGCAAACTGAAAAAAAGCTTAAGTGCATCTGAACTAATAACGATGGAGAGTATTTAAGCCCATTTGATGATTATTGCAGGCAGTAAGGTATTCAGCATCAAAAGATACCTCCAAAAACTCCTTAGTTGAATGGTTTAGCTGAGAGGATGAACAAAACACCAATTGAGAGAGTGAGATGTTTACTTTCACAGGCACAATTGTCGGTATCTTTTTAGAGTGAGGCATTGAGTATAGTTGTAGATGTTCTTAATCTCGCACCATGTGTTCCTCTTTAGTTTGATGTGCCAAATAGAGTTTGGACTAGCAAGAATGTTACCTATGATCATTTATGTGCCTTTAGATGTAAAGTATTTGTGCATATTCCCAAGGAGGAGAGGTCTAAGCTTGATGTGAAGACTTAACAGTGCATCTTTCTAGGTTATAGTCTAGATGAGTTTGGATACATATTATATGATCCAGTTGACAAGAAACTAGTGAAAAGTTGAGACATTGTGTTTATTGAAGATCAAAACATACAAGATATTGAGAAGACAGATAGAGCAGCGTTTCGGTGCAATGATGGTTCAATTAACTTGGATCCGGTGCCATTGACAGATCTGCCAGCACAGGTTGAACATGTTGTTCAAGATGACCAACAGAGTCCAAGTGATGCAGATACTCCCTCACAGAATGAGACCATTGATTAGTTTCCAGAACCAGAGATACCAACGAATGTTCCACTTAGGAGGTCTATTAGAGATCGACGTCCTTCCACTCGGTATTCTACATACAAGTATGTGCTAATGACTGAAGAGAAGAGCCCGAGTGTGATGCAGAAGTCATAGAAGACAAACATAAGGTAGAGTGGGTTGTCTCTGTGTGTTAGAATTTGAAAAATTCACACTGTTGATAATGGTTCTGATATGTTAATGAAGGTTGTAATAAGGGAGAAGCTTGAGACTTGTTGCTCAAGTAAATTGTTGAGATGATGAGACCTCCCTCATAGTCGAGAAGAGAGAGATTTGTTGTGTTGGGTTCTCTCCTATATAGAGGATGGCTAATGTGGGTCCATTAAGCCTACATAGAGAGAGGGTTAGGCCCCGATGAATTAGGTTTTAAACCTAAGTGTTGCTGTTATTAGAATAGAGAGAACAAATGAAAAACGTGGGAGTGATATTAGGAGAGGAAAAGACACAGGTCCAAACAGAGGAGCTTGTCTAGCTTCAATCATACTCTTTGATTGGAGTCGTCTATGGTCCAATTGAGCTGAAATTTTCTAGGCACGCTTACAATTTAAGGCTCTACAATTTGAACGGTAAAGATCGGATTTAGAAAAGTATTTATAGTGTAGAGGGTTGTGAACAGTAATGCATTTTTTGCGAGGTCTCTCCTAATCATATTGTTTGGTTACCAAGAAAGTGATTCTTGAGATTATTGTTGATTGTATGCCTCTAATTCTATTTAGAGAGAACAATTGTATACCCATTATTTGTTGATAATGGAGATTTAGGTGGACTAGGGTCCCGTAGTTTTTCCTCTAACACCAAAGAGATTTTCCACGTAAAAATTGTTTGTCTTTGTGTGTTTTTTGTTTATATTTTGTTTTATTTAATTACTTCTTAACAGGTTTACATAAAGTGAGAGAATATTATTTCTACTGTTTAGTGATTGATTTGATTATTCTAAATCGATAATTAATTTCTCCCAACAGCCACTTCTAAACTATTAAGAAAAAAAAAAAGTCTAAGCAATAACTTCAAAAAGATAAAGTCATGGAACAAAATATCATCTCCCTATTATCACGTTTTTATTTCTGAAGAGTTAAAAAACGACAAGCCAAAAATAACCGAGAATAGCTATACTTTTCGGCAACTTCGAGGGTAGGAGGCAGCTTTAAGAGCACTAAATGAACAGATCATGTGGGTTGTGATATTATATATCTACAAAATTTGATTTGTTGGTTGTAGCATTGGCCCACAGTCCTCTCACTGATCTGAAATGTGGGACATAAACAGAAGAACAATATATGTTTTCAACTCATTTCCATGCCAACTAAAATAAATTTAAAAAAAGAAAAGAAATAAGAAATAATGGGCCCAAAAAAATAAATTTGGGCAAGTCGGGCACTACCTCAAGGGCCCAAGGCCCTCTCTGATGGACCCCAACAGCAGAGATTTAATAAAACTGTTCATAGCCCACAAAAAAGACGATTCGGCCACAGGCCAGCAATGGCATGGAAGAAAGCTAGTGAAAACCACATTTGGTGCATCACAATGCAGACATGAATTTTGGCGCCACGAGACCTAGCTCGTTTGAACGTAATTTAGTGGTTACACAAATGAGATAAAATAAAATAAAAAATAAAAAATAAATAAAATATTATTTTTATTTTAAAATTTAAAAAATTTAAATTATTTTTATATTTCATTTAAAAATTTTAAAAAATTATAATAATACAATAAAATGAGATGAGATAATTTATTAAAACAAACTAGTCGTACACCTCAAAAAAGTTTTATTTATTTATTTTTATATATACGTGGAATTGGATACATTCACAATGCAGATATGGATTTTGGTGCCACGAAACCTAGCTTGTTTGAACGTAATTCAGGCTTTGTTTGGTTATATAAATAAGATGAAATAAAATGAAACTTAAAATTTAAATAAAATCTTATTTTTATTTTAAGATTTGAAAAAATTGAATTATTTTTATATTTTATTTAAAAGTTTGAAAAAGTTATAATAATACAATAAAATGAGATGAGATGATTTGTGAAAACAAACAGTTGTACACTTGAAAAAAGTTTTATTTATTTATTTTTATATATACGTGGAATTGGATACATTCAGAATGAGACTTCCATTAAAGACCAAATTCAACAGTAGAAAAAATTAAATATAATATACGAAAAATATTTCAATGATTATAACTTAATTAGGCCGTAATATATAAATAATGCCATAAAGCAATGCATGACCAGTTCGGTAGTTTGGACCAATTAAACTAGAAAACCAGCTTTTCGTTAAAAGTACTACTTAGATTAGCTAGTCAGAATTGGAGTTATGTTGCTGCAAAAACCATATGCCGACCTTATGAGAGCTTGAGGGAATGAAGTGCAATTCCATTTTGAGCTGATTGGATACGTCCCCACCTTCCCAAACGAGGCGCCTGTTGCAGATATATATATGCTTGATTTATTTCTCTTGGTTTTCAGAGAGCATAGATATAAGGTTCTCGGAGAGCATAGATACGGGGGAGGAAGAAGAACAAGGAGGTACCTGTCCAACTCCTGCAACCAGGAGCTGACCAGATTTAGCAAAAGCCAAGGAGTTCACAAACCCAACCTGTGTTGCATCAACAGATTTTAGTAAGCAACAAACACGATTTTATGGCAGCTAGCTCGATCAATTGCACATCCAACTAAATGGCTACTCATGAACGCTAGTACTGTAAACTTAGTTTTCATTAAATAGTGTGTCGTGCGCAAAATTGCAAAGTTGATATCGTTTTTGACTTACCAACGGAAGCTCCAACAAGGGCTGCATCATGAGTACTCTGGTCTCGCTTCCATTAATGGTCCATAATCGAACAAAACCATTACCAGCTCCTGATGCAGCGAGATCGCTGCTTCTACGTCACACAGTGACGGAATTGACCCAGGATCATGCGGATTGAAAACTAGAACTTTCAGAACTTTGTTCACCAATTTCTGCAGCGTGCATATCTACAGCATCTCATTAGAATATAAGGCCAAAGCAGCAAGCATGACAGGAAAGAACAGCAATATAAATTAGGATAGTAGTGAACCTAACTGATCGGTACGTACGTCAATTCCGTGTATATAATTTCCACGACACGAGACCATGAGAAACAAAAGTTAGTTTACAGCTTTACCTTTGCAACTATTGGGGAATTTTTCACTGTCCTTTTGTTCAAGATTCTGGTTTGTATGGCCAAACAATGTATGAGCATTCTTGAAAATGTGAACAGGCTCCTCTCGCAATATGCTCCAGAGCGCAACGCTTCAATTACCAGAGCCAGATATCATCGTCACTAATGAAACAACAGCATTCCAGAGCAGAAGATGCTGGCCGGGCAAGAAATTGTGTCTACATTTCTTTAATATCGACCTGATTTGCAGCGCATAGAAGCATATATGTCAAGACCAAATCTGTAACAGACTGAAAAACATATCCAGATCACTGATAAAAAATAAATAACGACACTAGCTCGATTTCTGAAAATAAATAACTGCATTAAGAGAAGCATGCGCCTTGCGCTATAAAAAAATTGTTTATTTATAACCAGTTATTTCTTGTAAAAATGATTGTTTTATGTCAAAAAGAATTTTTTTTCGTTGCTGTTAAATAAGG
This sequence comes from Cyclocarya paliurus, assembly GCA_029856935.1. Lineage (NCBI taxonomy): Eukaryota > Viridiplantae > Streptophyta > Magnoliopsida > Fagales > Juglandaceae > Cyclocarya > Cyclocarya paliurus. The sequence continues at coordinate 3,494,095 of CM056955.1, read as the reverse complement.
TTAAATAAAATTACCTCAAGGAGCGGATCTTTGCTCGTCTTATAGCCCACGTCACATTGTTGTTTGCACTTCTACGTCGTTTAGGAGGCTACTAGAGTTTCCTAGAAAATTTCACGCTTCAAGATCAAGAGATCTAGATGGTTTCTCTAGGAAAAAAAGTAGAGAGAGAGAGGAGAGTCTTTGTCTTCTTCTAAGACTCTTTTTTTGACTCTATTTTTCATAGCACCAAAATCATATACGTACTCTTATTTAAAAGAGTTTTCAAACTTGGAAATTAATTACCTTCTCTAGATATGTGGAAGTTAAATAACTTCCCTAGAGTTGTGATAGTGGTGGGAAGTTAACAAATAACTTCCCCACCCATGTGGACACCACTTGGTCATGAGATTTACCCATTACCAACATCTCCCACTTGTCTACTATGGGTGCTATGTCTATTAACAATCACCTCATGTTCTCTCAATCAATTATCCCTTATACAAAAAATGAAGCGTGCGACCTAACGAGAAGATAAATGGTAGGAGTACTATATTAAGTCACCATCATACTAACATAGTACATCACTCATTATATCTCGTCTATGCCCCATATTATT